>LSSN01003018.1:0-31753 GCA_001970855.1 Smittium culicis | reverse complement strand
GTCGCCGCCAGCGAAAATTTTTTCGATTTATATCCTTAAAGTAGGCCTGTACGCCGTTTTCAGCTTCCAGTCCTCCTAAAATTGAAGGGGAAAATAGTGTCATAATCAACATTTATTATGTCGCAATCATTGATTATTATGTCACAATGACATTCTTTTCCATTGTTCGACAACTATTGGCCAAACGTTTTTCTACTATTTTATCATTTCCCATTCTCCCAAACATATATAAGAACAGCATTATCCTTTTCCATGAAAAGGTATGCTGTTCAACAATATTTTATTCCCCTAGTTCCTAGTCTATATTATAATTATCTTTCACTTATTAATAAATCCATCTCAGAAAACCCAGTCTTGACAACAAGTCAAAAAAATTTAATTTCGAAACCTTTGTTTCGTTTTATTTAAGAGATAATTATAACTAAGGTTAGAAAATAAAAAAGTACAATAAAAAATACATAAAAACAGTAATATAAAAAACAAAATTAAATTAAATTGGCAATTAATTGGCTTTTTCAGTTATAAAAATTCGAAAATCATTAATACATTAACATTATTATAACTGCCCAAATGTTGTTATCATTCAAGATCAAAGGTGATCTAAAAAAATTAAAATTTGAGGAATAAATTTCTGTATGGGTCGCGAGTAGAGTTATCCCCATATTCGTCATTGGTTTCTGGGTACTTGTCAAAGTTCGAGGTATCTCCATCCTCTTTGATGCTTGGGATCAGAGGCGCTGAGATTCTTTTGCTAGCCAACTTCACCCAATCTACTTCTTCATACCACTTATGGTTGATGATGTCCTTAACTCCATTTTTAAGATTTCCATACCTCTTAGTCAAGTCTGGAGTAACAAGTTTCCTTACCAAATCTGCTGCAGATTTGTCAAACTTACTTGGCCACTGAATTCTGTTCGCCAAAATCCTCTCATATAACTTGTAGTGATCGTCTTCGTAAAACGGCGGATACCCTGCAATCATTTCAAAGATCAAAACGCCCAAACTGTACCAGTCAACTGACTTTCCGTACCCTTTGGACTGGATGATTTCTGGAGCCAAATAATCTGGAGTCCCACAAAGCGTCCAAGTAATATCGGGCACGTGTTTAGCAAATCCTAAATCTGTTAGCTTAATATGCCCATCTTTATCAATTAAAAGATTCTCTGGCTTCAAGTCTCGGTATATGATATCGTGGCCGTGTAAATACTCAAACGCAACCAGCACTTCTGCGCTATAAAACTTTGCTACTGGCGATGGGAATTTCTTATATCTGCGCAAATATGTGAACATTTCGCCACCAACAATATACTCCATGAACATAAATAACCTCAAACTGTCCTGGCTAGTTCCGTGTATTTTAACAATAAATGGACAATTGCAAAACGCTAATGCCGCTCTTTCTGTGTTTATATGTTCCACTTGCTTTGATTTAACCACTTGGTCCTTGTTCAGGATCTTTACTGCATAGAAATTGCCCGAGGATCGGTGCTTAACTAACCTAACTCTACCAAAGGACCCTGTTCCAACAGTTCTGTAGAATTTGAAGGCCTTGATATTGACTTTGTTTGTTTCTGCCCTCGGCCCGTCGAATATTCCCAAATCTTTGGTACTACTCGATACTACAGAATCGATTGCTGGCTTTGTGTGCTCTTTCGAAGCGGGTTTTTCTCCAACCTCTTTTTCCATTTTATCAGCGGCACTGCCCTCAAGAAGCGTATTCCTATCTGAATTTTTGTTATCTTTTGTCGGATCTGCTGTCAGCTGCCCATCTTCATCCTCATTAACGTCGTTGTTCATCCCTGCTCCGCCCATCTCGCCCATTTTGCTACTCAAAATTTTTTTGGCTAGCATCTTTTCAGAGTCTAAATTGTCTGGTTTCGAATTCGATGAATTTACAGTTAATACGCTTGGATCACGCCCTGATTCGCCGTCTTCGTCTTTTCCTGGGCTGCTGGGTTGACTTTTACTAGATAAATTCTCAGAAGCTCTTGAGCTCTTTTCCGAAGGAAGTTTTTTCCCTGTATTGACCGAAAGGAGCTTGCTATTTGCATTCTTACCACTCTTTTCATCAGCTGGTTCTGCGTTATTATCGCCGACGTTATTGTTGCTGGAAGTGGATTTAACTGATTTTGATACTCCTTTGTTACCTGGAGTATTGGAAATCGACTCTTCGGATCCCACCTTTTTAGCTTCATTATCCCTCGCAGCTGGTGATTTTTGAACATTTTCGCCACTTTTTGCGTTGTTGCTGCTACTATGATTCCCTCCATTATCTGCGAGTGGAGATTTTCCTGGTTTATCTTTCTGTGGATCGCCTTTAGTAGGAGCATCAAGCTTTTTCTTCTCGGACTCTTTCTTCAAAAAATTCTTGTAATCGTCCGATATTTTTCGATCAGCGTCAATTTCATCCACCGAACCATTGACGCTCTTTCGTAATTTCGAAAGTCTATGGCCCATACTTTCTTCTTTATCCTCTGAATCTGCCGCTGTTTCTGCTGCTGCTGTTTCTGCTGCTGCTGCTTCAACTTTTGGTTTATCTTCCGAGTTAACCCCGCCTCCTCCGCTCGAGCCTAAATCCGCTTCTTGAGATGTTTCCTCTAGATTATTTACAACTAGTTCCTCTGGTTCTTTGTTTGATTCTTTTTCTTTTTTCTCTGTTTTGTTTTTTCGAAACGACTTGAATATTTTGCTAAAGAAACCCATTTAGCCCTTGACTTGATTTAAATGCCTCGAAAAAGCTTATTTTTTCACGTACAAGAAAGATCTTTTGTTCTCCCTATATTAAATTTTTTTAATTTTTTTTTGGAAAACATGCAAGTTAGAAGAATTTTTATCTAAATGTTATTTTCATTGATATTTTAACCTCCTAATATCACAAAAATACTAATAATTGCTTTGGATCAAATTTTACATATAAATTTCCGCTTTATGACGGATAATGGAACGAGGGATCTTAATAATAGTTTTAAATTTAACTGCGTTGTTAATTCATATTATTTTCTTACCTACTTGGACGTTTTTCCTTGAAATTCCAAATTTCAAAGTAAAGAATAGCAATTGCTTATTTCAACTTGGTTCTCTTACTTTCTTTGTTAATTTTAAATTATTCAAGATGTTTTAGCTTCTCTTAAAGTACCTTTATCTAATTTTATAAAAGATTTTAAAGAAAAAAAATGTTAGTTATAATTATAGAAAAATACATTTTCAGTGTTATAAATGAGAAATTGTAAAATAAAAAATTTTTTGATAATCTAGCACTCAGAATAAAATCTTAAATATGGTATGAATAATTCTTGAGGTTCAAAAAGCATAAAACTGAAATTTTATAATCATTTATATTATATGATAAATTTAAATGTCCCTTACTTTAGTATCTTTGAAAGAGTTCAGTAAATATTACTATCTTAATTACCAGAAAACAACATAAAACATTCAACTGAACTATGGTATATAGAAAAGATGAACTTTTTAGTTCGTAAGTGAATAAGATTAATTCAAAGGGATAATTATAAAACTATTTTAAAGTATTTGAAGCTTTGAAGTTGGTGAAGTATTTTCCGTTGTTGATATTTTTTATTAGCAAGGTCAAGTAATATTAATAAAATGAAAGAGATTAAGGTAGATTTAAGATTATTTTTTGACTTTGTGAGAATCGATAGAAAATTTTTAGTTATATTTCACCTCAGCCTTGTTTATTATAAGGGTATATTTTGCTGATAAACTAGGAAAGTTTTAGATATTTTCTTAAATTAAATTGCAGTTTAGATTTTTTTTCTTCTTTTTTTTGCTTGATCGAGCATTAACATTTACACTAAAATAAATACAAGTGTTATGAATAAGATTGTATAATCAAATGGGCTGTAGTTGGAAAATACCACTAGTTTTATTTGCTTTGCATTTTTGACAAAATATTTAGGTAAAATTGACGACTAATATCTATATCTCTCTATTTTTGCAAACAAACTGATAAATAGTCGGTCTAAATTAGTAGCCTTAATCTAGTTTGTTTGCATTGTAAGAGAATTCATAAAAAATTATGCCCTAGTTGTTTTAAACAGTTTGACACATCGTTAGAGCCTATATTATTTGTCAAACACGCCAATTTTTCTAATAAACATTGTGGCGTAGTTGATAAATTGATCTTCTCTGATATTTTTATCTAAATACGCATTATTGTTATTATTCGGAAGCTCAGAAAGTATTAAAAGTAAGTAATACAAAAGTTTTTTTTTTTTTTTTGAATTAAGCATGAGGCGCAGTTTTAAACCATTTCCCGTCCAGAAATCTTTAAATAAATTGAATTTAAAATTCTTTTATGATTTAAATCGGAGTTTATCATTTGCTGTTATTTTACAATATACCAATAGTTCACAAGGCCTTTGAATTAAAGTACTTTAATTGATCTTAATTGGCTATATTATTAGGATAAAATTAGTCTACTGCCCGTGAAAAGGTTGAGTGTACAATGTATAGGTTACTGGTCAAATAAATATGCATAAATGTTGTAGCGTCAGTTATGATTAATATTACTTGCTAATAACACAGTATTTAATGCTATTAAACCTTTCAGTCTTGGAAGCATTTTACCCCGAAGTAAACATAGCGTTCGCTTTTTTCATGCTAATATTTTAAAAAATCTCAAAGTTTGATTTGTTAGCTATTAATAGAATCTATTCTATTTGCAGATATATTTTATAAAGTCAAAAAAAATTATGACTCAGAATTAATAAGCTTAATTAAAATGAGTTAGATAATTATATAGACAAAAATTAGTCACATATCCAGGAATGTGATTTATACCATCTTCTCTCAGATCTGGGCGCAAATATTTACAATAAGACATCATTTACATTCATGGAGGTTTTCTTAAAGCTTCCTTCCATTCCAAACTCATTGTAACCAGCTAATTGATTCATTTATGATTTATAAGCATTTATTCGAGATACTGAACAAAGATTAACCTTTGCTACAGCTTATATTTTATTGGATAAAAAATATTAAAAGTGGTATTTTTATTAAATAGGCCTAAAAGGTATATTGAATTTTCTTATTTTTTTTTTTTTTGGTTTCGCTCTAAAGGTATTAGTTATGGTAAAAAAGTAGTTTTTTTATTAGGTATTTAATTTAAAAGAAATTTTGTACATCGTAACACCATTTTCCTAAAAGCGCACGCTATATAAAGAATCTCGCTTTTATTATTATTGTTGCCATTTCAAAGCAAATCAATATTTTTCGTGGGGAAAGGAATTGAATTGTTTTTATAATTTGAAGCGTACCATTTTTCGTAAAACAAAAGCACCCAACGGCCCAAGAAAGAGCTAACTGAATATCGTTAGAAGTTTTTTCTATAGCAATTTTATTCTAATTAATCATTTAACACGTATCAGTTTAATATTTGTTTCAGTAGTTGAGATTTAAAATCATCCGAAAATCAATTTCTTTATTTTGCCTTGCTAAAAATTTTAATTTGATAAAAATAACATAATTTTGGTATACTATTAAAAAACTTTATTTGGAATTAGCTTTAGTTTTATGACTTGATAATTTCTTTTTCTAGACTAAATTATAATTATAAATGATAGTTGGACATGATTAAAGAATCATATCTAAATGGTGAAATATAACGTGGCCATAATATTGATTAATTAATTCTACTCTTCTAAAATATACATATATGATCAGAAATCATATACCCGCTTATAATTGATTTAATTTAAATCCTTAAAAAATTAAACTGTAATATAAACTATATTTAACATTAATAAATTACTGTGACATAACATTTACCAGCAGTATCTTTTGATTTTATATTTTATCGCTTGATCTTGCTGAAACTATTAAATAAATATTCAAAAAATTTTATTGCTGCGTAATTTTTTTTTTTTGAGATTTTAGATCGCTTTAAATCTAGCATAGATTTCTATATGTAATTTAATTTGAAGAATATTATTGAGTACCGTGATCAAAACAATACAATTGCGCGTTTATAAACATTTAGCATGGGTTTTACGCTATTAATAAAGAATAGTATTAAGAATTAAATTTATACGATTAGTATGCTAAAAAAAAATTATGCATTTATTTTTAAAAAAACTCAAATTATCTAAATTAAACATTCAAGTCTGAATAATATTGTAAATATTATAAAAATTTTTGATATACTCTAAAGCTAAAAAAATAAATTTAGATTTAGCTTCATTTAATGAGTTGTAACTATGTAAAAACTCGTAATACTTTTCTCGTGGAATGCACATGTTATATTCATTTAGTGAATGATAATCGAATTTTTTGATTCTTCTTTTAAGCTGTTTTATATCAGTATATCCATCAATATTTATTTCAGAAGCTTTTGTCATTTTTTCTTTATAATTTCTTTCTGTGTCTTCATTAGCTAAATTGTGTATTTCTACTGTATAGTCTTTAAAATGGTTGTATTTGTAGCAAATTAAATTTTCATTAAACGCATTTATTGCATCAAATGCATCGACAATCTTAAAAATTATATCATTTGACGAATTTTGGTATTCCACCAACATTTTATAAATATTATACATAAAATCGTTTGTATAAGTATGCATCATATCGAAATGCTTGCTCATATGCACTATGTTTCTTTGGTGAGTTTTTAGTAAATTCATGTGCTCGTATAGGTCGCGTGTATATAATATCGTGTTTACCAGAATTTTTCGGTTTTGGTTTCTACCAAAATTACAAGTATATTGCAAGCCTTTTTCTGGTACTTCAAAACTGTTTCTTCTTGATTCAATGCAGTTATTGCTGATTATTGTAGAAATATTATCTTTATGTTTATTAAAATAGTCTTTCACGAATATAAATGATTCTTCAGCTTCGTCTGAGATATCCCTGAGACTAATAGATTTATTTTGGCCACAATCAGTGTCACAGTTATTTGGATTTGCTTTAAGATTATCATTGGATTTGTATAACTTATCATATAAAGCATAATTCAAACTTTTGTGTATATCAATGTTATCAACACAATAACAAGCGTGATCAAATATTTCTGTAACAGTGGCACACCCTAAAGGGCTTGAAGTTAAAATTCTTGTTAAGAATAACAGAGAAAAGATAATACGCGATAATATTATATCCATTGAAATTACTAGTTCTTTTAAAAAGTCTATTGTATTATTCTCAGGGTAAATATTTTTTGTTTATGTATGTTTTATGAGCAGGTATTTATATGTTTTATTTAAAAAAAGTTGGAAATATTAAATGTAAGTAAATCAGCTTTACAATATATTTTTTGAATATAATGTTACAAGTAATATTAATATTTATATCAACTTGACTATTTAAAGTTTTTAAAACATATATGGTTTATATAATGCATATAATTATTTTCTTGTTGATTTTTATGGTAATTGTTAAAAAAATTTAATAGCTATAAAATTACTAAAAAAAATCAATAGCAATTACACATTTTAATTCGAATAATACATATCCGGTTTATTTGAGTTGACCGATTTACTCTTGTTTTTTTTTTTATGATAGATATAAAGAATGTAGATTTTTGTTTTTCTTGGTCTTATTTCACCTGTTTAAATACATTGCTTTGATTTTAATTTTAATTTTCATAGTTATGCTTGAAATTAAATTAAATTAAATTTCTTTGACAATATATTAATTATTTAGAGATTATAGATCTGCAGTGCTAAAATAAAAAAATTAAACTATTTGCTCGACATACATATATTTATATAAAATATAACCTTTCTCGATACAATTCAAATATATTTCCTCAATCATATACTATATATTTTTTATTGCCATTTCAAGATCATGCAAATGCAGATTTATGATTAATGCGTTATGTTTTATTTTTTCATTATTTTATTTATAAATTATCTAAATAATATAGGATTTTAGAGTAGAAATTAAAAAGTATTATTATCTTAATAGTTGGGCAGGGAAACGCTAGAGGAGAAGCTGTAGTTGACTATTGTTACATACAACTTTTCCGCCAGGAATAATAGGTAACTAAAAAGTTTTTTTTTTCTCCAGGATCTTAATTTTTTTAAAGTGTATAGAATCTCTGATCGTTTTTCCATCACAAGGGATATTCCAATTGCGGGCAAAATAGTTTTTACTGACGCGGTTTCAGTTTTGGCCCAGTAAATAATACTTATGGTTAAACTATATAGAATCTCAATGCCTGTTCAAGCAATTGAATAGTTGATAAAAATCGAAAATTATATCAAATGTCACTCTACTAGCCCGCTCAATACTTGCTAATAGCGTAATTAAGTATAAATTGGTGAATACGTTTCGAAAAGCTATAAATTATTATGCATAATAAATAAATGTGCACTGTATTTTTCTTTTCTAGGTTTACAAGCATTGGATTCCTATGATTCGTGGAAATCACCCCTGTTCCTTAGCT
Source organism: Smittium culicis (assembly GCA_001970855.1). NCBI lineage: Eukaryota > Fungi > Kickxellomycota > Harpellomycetes > Harpellales > Legeriomycetaceae > Smittium > Smittium culicis. Next base: position 23,349 of record LSSN01003018.1, on the reverse strand, counting down.
TTGACTTATCTCATGTTTTTAGAGTAATGTGGAATGATAGCTAAAAGCGGCTAATTATTTTAGATTCTAAATCAATGTTATGTGTTTTATACGAGTTATAACCAGGTTCTAAGTTAGTAGATCTGCCTATTCTAGTCCATTTAGGTTGGAAATTTCGATCTTTTCTGTTTTTATAATCAATGTATCTTTTAACAATTTATTTTTGAACTTATCTATTGATATATTATTTATTTTGAGCTTATCTATTTGTAATACAACTGTTGCGTGTAAGTTCTTCGATAAACCATTTCAAAAAATTTTTATCCATAAGATTAAAAAACTCCAATTTCAGTATGAGCCATTTATTATGATATTTTTTGAGTTTTAATTTACAATTTTTTTAATGCGGAAGCTAAATAAATGGCTATTTTCAAAAAAAGTTTTTACAAATAATAGTACATAAACTAAAAATGTTGATTGGCCACTAAATGCGAAAATTTAAATTTTAAAGGCGTTTAAAATCATAAATTTTGCAGTATTTATAAATTTCAACTATTGCTTGTATTTATTGCTTTTATTTTGATATTATAAGGTACTTTATAAAATAAAAAAAAAACTATTACTCGTAGTTTCTAAAAGCACAGCTTTAGAAGATTTTTTTTCAAAAAAAACAAATCCTTGTACTTGAATACTGATTAGTTAACTTGATGCTACAATGAATAAGCAAATAAACGAGTTATGGGGGCATATAAACGCATTCGACGTTATTTAGCTCATAAATAAATAGTCTGTTTGGAGAATATAAAATTATAAACGCTTTGTAAATTTATAAATATTAATTATTAGTGTTTAAATTATATTGCTATTGGATTGAAAGTACTGCTTTCTTGCGAATCAAAACATATTATAAGTTTGATTTAATTCTTAATAAATAATAAAAACAAATTAAGTGTAATATTTTTACATTTTCTGGTGTTTTAAGAAAAATATTTTTTATTTTTTTGCTCTTAGTTTTTAATAGCTAGATGATGTTGATTGAAAATTTTAGCTTTAATATATATTAAAGAGTTTTAATATGCCTTTAAACTAATTTAACCTAAACTGAAGATTTAAATGTATAACACTCCTTTCTCTCAAATTATTTATAAAGAATTTCAAATTAATAGCTTGGACTTACATAATTAAATATATTTAATATGGAATTTGGAATTAATTTTTAAATTAGATTTAATATAAATATCTAAAATTTTAATCAGAATCGAAAACTTGAAAACATTCCGATTTAAAAGTAGTTAAATTAGGTATCTATTTTTATTCAAGGAGAATTAATCTATAATCAAAATTAGAATATTCAGATAATTATTACCAGTCTATTAAAACAAGAAGGGTATAGAATATATGAATGCTTGGTTATACATACGGTAGAATTTGCTATATGGTTTTGACTGTGAAGATCAGAGTATTTATCAAGTAGATATAGAAAATAATATTTCTAGAGCAAATTTTTGATGGAGGTAAAATCGGTTTATCTTTATATGTATCAAAAAATTCTTTTTTTTTTTTGATATCGTAATGTTTGTACAAATTTATAGTGATTACATGAAGCTAGTATGTAAAAACGATAAAATAAACAGTATGATTAAAAATAGGTTGTATTTAACTTTTTTTGCAGAACTTGTTTCAGATAAATAAGGGCATTCAGAATTACAAGGGTCAAAGTCGTTATTTACTTCAATTCCATAGCAAACAACAAACCCTCTTATACTATCAGTGTTGTTTCCCAAGTCAACGTCGCCATCCTGGTCTATTGTTTTGTTTATAATTACAGTTGCATTGCTATTTATGCACTCGCAGGTGCACGAATTTCTATTTATTGATATCCTTGAGCCCAAGTAATATGCACCTGAGCCAAGTAGGATTCCAGCACCAATAGCTGGCGCTCTATTAGATGGTAAGCCTCCTCCAACGATGTATGGTCTACCGCTACTAAGTGAGGAACCTGAAGAAGCTGATCCCCCAGCTGGTGGATTTCTAGATCCAGACGAAGATCCAGGGGAAGAGTTTGATGGTGGATTAGAATTTGAGCCTGGTATTGGTTTTTGGGGTGTGCTAGGGGGTGAGTAAGCAGGTGGGTTTGGAGGCGAGTATGCAGGAGGGTTTGGGGGCGAGTAAGCAGGAGGGTTTGGATTTGAAGCAGCCGGAGCTTTAGGCTTTGGGGCAGAGGGTATTTTAGGTGCTTTTGCAGCTGCTCTAAACTGATATTCTTGGCGTCTGAATATTTCCCATCTTAAATTCGATAGATTGTTCAAATTCATTTTTCGGTAGGTAAGCTATTTTGAGTTTATTAGGCTATTACTTAAGTATACATAAAAGAAATTTACTGCAGAGGATATAATACAAAAGTGTAAGTATTTATACAATTTATTTTCTGTGCTCATCCTTTTATTTTGATACTTGACGCTGTTTCAATTGCAGATAATTTTTTTTTAGAATCTTGGGTAATTCTATATGTGGGCCTGAACTTTGGTTTGGGTTTTGTTGGTTCAAAATGGCATAACACCATGTAAAAGGTGACAAATCTCAAGTACTAAAACTAATCCTTATTTGGAAGTTGATTAAATTTCTTGTGACTTATTGGCCCAAAACCAATCTGATCCACCTATTTATTAGAATAAAAGACCCAAAATAAACAGCGAATTTTAGGCGTTTAAACCAATAAGCAGCCTTGGTAAACAGAAGGATTGGCCTAATTGTAAATAAATAGGCATGAAGTTGCGCTGAGCCAATTTAACGGATCTAAAACTCTCAAGTTTAATTGAAAACAACAGCCATATGTCATCTTTTGAGACATGTGATACTTTATACTGATTTCCCAACAATCAGCAAATTCGATAATAACGCCAAGATATTTAAATGATTGTGGTTTTTATAGCACGCTGAAATCTGCGCTGAATAATAAATTCCCAATAGATCTAATCAATTAACTACTAATAAAATATCTCATTTTTATTCATACGAACTTTTAAAAAACAAGCCTTAGTATTTTTTAGTTTACTCCATCACGCAATTTCTAGTATTTGCTATCGTACCTATAAAATCCCGAGCTTTTTTTTTTTTTAAAAAAAGGATATTTAACACTTTCCCGCCTAGCGCTCTCTCAAAAATCCAATCCATTGATTCGTTAAAGCTTTAAAAGTATTTTTATATTTGCATCCAAATTAGCGTATACCAATAATTATATGCGCTAATGAATTAAATTATTTTTATCAAACGCAGTTGGATATACATGGTAGACCAAAAACGGTCTACCGCTCGTAAAGAGTTTGTTTTTTTTTTTGCACTTGAGCATATATTTCAAGGGCGTAGAGTGATTATAACTTTGTTACCCGTAAATAATAAATTATGCGTTATAAATTCGCACATAATTATAATAGCATCCCAATATCGTACTAAAGTTAAAATTTCAATAATATAAAAAAATTTTAAATCTTAATAAATAGTTGCTTTTAATTATTGAACATCAAAGTATTGCTCATTACTGGAAATCCTCATTATTCAAATGATTTATAGCATTCGATTATTTACTATATTATAGTGGTAAGTGTAGAAATACGCTATTAAAAATTTTTTTCTTATTTTAAAACCTTTTGATTCAAGGTAATTAATTTTTATAAAAGTTGTTTCCATATAAACAGAAAATCGAAATAAATTTGTATTAGCTTTAATAAAAATTAGTGTTTTTTATAATAAAACTATTAATATATTATTTATCCAATTGACTGTTTTTTTCCAAAAAATTAAAGACTATCAAAAAAATAGCTTATCACACTTACTAAATATTCTCTCAAATCTTATATACCAATTAATTAATTCTAGCTTTTAAAAATAGTACTAGTTGAGCTACTTAATTTTAATGATATAAAATATTATTTTAATAATCAAATATGCCTTAAAATTTCAATAGATAGACCTCTGAGGTATATATTTGAGCATTTAAAATATAAAATTATAACCAATTATATTTTTCAAACCCTTTTTTTTTTTAATTTCAAATGCGCTATTTTTTTTTTGGTTTAATTATGAAAGCTCACAAAAATATGTTATATAAATTCAATCTCAACTTGTCTCATGTTGATATACTAGAAAAATCAAAAATAATCGCAATCAACTATTTCTAAGCAAAATTTGTTCAATTTTAGCTCATAGAAAATCAAACACATTCATTATTGATTCGAGTAAAACTAAACTTTTAATATTATATCTCCCTATGAGTATACATGCCCATCAACTTTGATAATTAGGATTTTAGATTAATAAAAATGGAATTTTATATTAATATATCCTAATAGATTCAAATTTAAAATCATCTATAGACCCATAAGATAGAGATGGATTTGCCTTTAGTTTATGAATTAATATCTTTTAATTAAATTTAAAAGTCATAATTATTGTTAATTTTTCAATAGAATATAAATCAAATTATTTTATAAATAGCTAGAATTAATACACATTTTCAATAACTTTATGGTTTAATTTAGCGCTTTTTAGCATTATTCAGCTTTAAAACATCCTTTAAAATTAAATTTAAAATTAATCTTATTAGTTGAAATTTTAACTTTTGAAAGCTATAACAAATATCCAGGAAAATATAATTTGAAAAAAACAAATGATTACTAGCTACTTTAATTTTCAATTTTTGATATTTAAAAAAGAATAATGATCTAATAAATTGGTTGTCAAGGTTTACATTTATTTATTTACAATCACGTCTAGCTTTATTTGATAACATTCGATGTGAAGCTAAATTATTATGTATTACAATTAGCAATAATATTATTTCTTTAATAATTTTTTTTTTTTTAGTTGTGCTTCTAATGTGATCTGAATACTGTGATAAAACTTCTTTATGTTTAAAGGTACTATTAAACTATCATTTTTATTATATATCAAAAAATTCATAAAAATAAAAGCTTTATTACTTTATCGTTTTGATAGACTAAGTTTTATTTTATTATAATATAGCAAGATACTTTAATATATGCAATAAAATAACGCTGTACTAGTTGTATTACGTGATGAATTATATCCCAAGTTCAGTATAGAATATATATGGGATATTCTTAGGGCAAGAGGAACTTATTTTCCTTGGAATACTATTTGTTAATTTTATCTAGGTGTTATTATTGTCTAAACAATATAGTCCATTTGATAGTTCACTCTAATTGAATATAAAAACCAAATAAAACATGACGATAAGATAAAAATTTAATAGAAAATGTTTCGCTCAATAAAAGAATCTCCTATATAATAAAATTAATAATAGCTTCGATGAAAAGAATTAAAAAATAAAAAAATCCATTAAATATGGTTATTTAATAAATAAAATTATTAAAAAATATAAAATTTTCTGCATTTTAGTATTTTGGACAGTAAATATGTTTATAACGCAAAAAAAATAATAAATGTGATGGCCTTTGGGGAAGCAGAATTTTTTTTACTTACAAAATTCTATTTGCTTATTTTTATTAGGACAAGTTATTGGTTGTATGAGATGATCCATTTGATGGTATTTTCTGATAAGATTTAAAAATAAAGGCAATGCTTATGAGTAGGAAAAACTTTTTACGAAAAGGTTATGTTCTTCGACACGATTCCCGATATATAATACCATCATTTTTTTATTTTTTATGTAAACGAAGTCTATGGGTACTGCTAAATAATATTGGGACCTGTATTTTCTATCTACAATTTGCCATGTAAGCTGCTTTTGCCTTGAAACTAAACCCCTTAGATTCATGACTATAACTAGCCGTTTCGATGGCCAAGGCTCTTGAACTAATTAAAAAGTTACAAGTGAACAATCCAAGCCTTGGCTATTCATTATTGGATAAATAGTTATATATGAGATATTCTTTTAACCCTTTGATGGGCGGTAGACTATTTTTGATCTTCATAATAAAATCAACTGCAATCGGTAAAAATACATTAATTCCAAGGAATTAAGAATCATTGGTTTACTGTTAAATGACAGCAAATGGTTGAATGTTTTTTAAATTAATCGCAAATCAATAAATTCATTTTTTATTATATTGTTGGACGAGAAGAGGTTAATCCTTTCAGCGGGGCAGTTAGCTTTATTTGAGGTTTAAATTCTATTTATATGGAATATTCTTAGGGAATGCAGAACTTTTTTCTTGGGATTTCTATTTGTTTATTTTTTTTAGGCAAAAGTATTGGTTGGATAATAACATCCATTCGATTTTATATTCTAGTAAAATTTAAAAATAAAAGTATTGCTACAAAGTAGGAAATTTTTAATAGGAAAAGCTCCGCTCCTCGAAATAATGTCCCATATATACTATCAAATGGAACGAATAGTTTAGCCAAAAAAAACTGCCTGGTTATAATTAGCTAATAACATTCCAAGGTAAAAAAGCTCCTCTCACCATAAGAATATCCCATATATGCGATAATGTATTGCTATTCTATATTAATTTAACTATTTGTCATATGGTTGGTTAATTATGGTATTTCTAATAAAGCTAACTGCCCCTGAAACGATTAGCCACTTCCTGTCCAACAATTTACTAAAAACTGAATTTACTGATTCGCCATTAATTTATAAAATTTTTATTATTTGCTGTCATTCGACAACAAACCAATAATTAATTGACTTTTGGAATTTTATTATTACTATTGATAGCAGTTGGTTGTATTTGCTAGATCATAATAGTCTGCCTATCATAAAAGGGCTAACAAAAAATGAGCTACTTACCTACTGTTGAAAAAGCAAGCCAATAAGCTGAAAGGAAATTTATTAAAACATTTAATAAAGATCTGTAGAACAAATGCATTGTTTTAAAATGTGCTATCATGCTTTCAATAGATTTAGAAAAAAAAGTTGAATATTTTTTGGGTATTAGAGATAATAACTATTCAGCGGCCTGTAACGCATTGAAGGCGGTGCTAATAGCTGAAAATGAAAGTGGAGCTTATAAAGAACTTGCAGATGTAAGTTGAGTAGCTTCCAGAATATCCCTGAAACTGATAATTATGGCGGTCGCAAAAGTTAGCCAATGATAATGGTGATAAAATCTTAGTACGCTGGAGAAGGAGTAGTTCAGCGAATAGTACAGTAGCTGTTTGTTTTGAGCCAATAGATGCCTATAGAAAATAGACACAGACGCATTTGTAATGAAAACCTAAAAATAAAATGCATTGAGTAAACTTAATGTAATGTATAAGATTATGGATTAATAGCATTATGAATTCTTTTTAGTCTTTTAAGCACGTTTGCATTTCACAATACAACTAAGCTGCATTATTTATCTGTTTCCAATATACTCTTTCTATCATTTTTTTAATAGCCCTTTACACTTGCTCCCAACCAAATCTATTTCCACCTTTTTACAGGTTTATTCACACTCAATTATCCATTATTCTACGTGTAGGTCGATCCAGGATTTAATTTACTTCATTAAGCGAAATTTAATTTACTACCAGAAATTTCTGTTAGTTTGAGTTTATCCGTACTTTCAGCCTACTCACCACTAACTTCAGCACTATCCACACTCTTCGATAGAATATACCAGGATAGTACTTTCTGACTATTTTTTAATCTTTTTATTATATCTGTGAAATATGCATTATATATTAGTGTTTTTTGCTGGTGTTTTTTCTGCTCCTATAATAATTTCGCTATTATTATACATTTGGTGGCTCTTTTTGCCTATCGATGATATTAATTCTAGCAATATTCCCACTCGAAATTATCAAAAGAATCCAATAGTTCCCTATTTTATCACCTCTAATTTAAAGAACATTGCTGGATTAAATTTACTTTTTAGCGAAAAAAATTCTGAATTTAAACCAAATAATCCTTTCTTTGATGAACCCATCCCAGATTTAGGATTAAATTCAGACTCCTTCGAGAATACTTCGAAAAAGCTTCAAGATAAATTTGACGACCAAGACGAAAAAGTATCTGGATGGCTGTTTATAATGAAGCCAAAAAGTGGCGAATCTTTAAAGCTCGAAGATACCATTTCTGAATATGCCTCTTTGAGAGTAAATAAACTCTTCTCGTCAGATAACCCTGATTCTATCCAAGAGACAAAGAAATCTAACTTCTTTAACTCTAAAAATAAATCAAATTTAACAAAAAACTCCAAACATTCATTTTTATGCTACGCGACACTTAAAGGTGAAACAATATTACTTTATGACTCTGAAAAAAAATCCGAAGGTTTCGGAACCATAGTTTTATCTCAGTACAAAGCCTCTCTAGGGTTTGTTGATGAATACAGAGAAACTCGAATTTACTCTAAAAAAACACCGATCTTGCTTAAGCCTGCCCCTACTTCCGAGTCTTCAAGATCCCGAACAAACTCAGCCCCGGATAAAAACTCTTCTGAAAACGAAATTTCTTACTGTATTTTTACCTTACAATCAACTAAAAAAGAAGACTGGTACTTTGCCATTTCTGGCACTATTTTATCTATAAACCCCAACCCGCTTTCTCTACTTCAGAAAACATGCTACTCTCTTGACTGGAACCAAGTTAAGTCTGTTCTTGATAAAAAATTAAGCGAGTCTGATGACACTAACAGTGTTTTATCATCTTCTGATGTAGTATTGAATGCTTTATTAGGAAGGCTAGTCTTAGGAACTATTCACACTAAAAAAGCTCATGCTTACACGTTGAGTAAAATTATTAAAAAATTTGACTCTCTAGTTTTACCCTCTATTATTGATAACATTCAAGTTCTAAATTTATCAATTGGCGACAATATTCCTATTTTATCTAAATCAAAGCTATCAAAATACGGAGAAAATGGCCAAGTCAACTTTGAATCTTTTATTGACTACCCTGGCGGCCTAACAATACTTCTACAGGTTACTGTTAAGGTAGTAAACGTAAAATTCCCTATAAACTTTGGCGTTAAAGTCAAAGGTTTAAAAGGTGACGCTATTTTGGCTCTCAAACAGCCCCCATCTGATAGATTCTGGGTTGGGTTCAAAGAATTGCCAGACATTGATCTAGAAATTGAACCTGTATTTATGCAAAAAAAAATAAAGGTCAAAAAAATAATTGACATTTTACGAAATAAAATGCTCGAATCTTTCAGAAGCAGCTTTGTTTTACCAAATATGAGTGATAACTTATTCTTTATTCCCGATTCAAAAAGTAAAGGAGGTATCTTTGAAAACGATTTACATAGCGATACTTTCGAGCTACCTGCTGAACTGGCATCTACATTATCATCAGCCCCATCTCCTTTGATTGATGCCCAACCGTCAACTAATTCTGCACCTGATGTTGAGCCCAATAACTCTGACCCACCTAATTTAAAAAAAAAGTTAACATCGTTCCTAAAGAAAAACCAAGACTTCCCAGCAACACTTAGTTTGGACAAAGAGCAAGGTGAAATAATCCAAAAAATTAAAAATGAGCAAAATAAAAGATTATCTATTGAAAAAAATAAACAAGGTTCCTGGAGCTTTAAAAGTTTACTTGATATAGAAAAAATTCCAATTGACGCCAAACTTAACTTAACTATAGACAACTCGTCTTTATCAAATAAAAATACTGTCAATAAACAAGCTGAAAGAAGAAATTCACTCGCATCAAATTCTCTTAGACCCACTACATCACTGTCACGAAATTCTACCTCTTCATACATTGCTCCTAGTAACAAATTTGATGACTCTAGCTTTAAAAATTCTACACAGCCAGATTTTATATCGGAAACCTTCAGAATTGAAGACTTACTTGATTCAAAAGATGATATTTCGGATTTATTAACTTCTAACCCTTCACACATAGTACCACCTCTGAATAAATCAATTGATGAGCTAATTCTCGATATTCCTGTCAAAGACTTAAATCCACCTAAACTTCCACCAAGAGATACTCTTATTAATTCGCCTAGACCTGTCAATGACTCTAGTTCGTCTGACTCTAGAGTTTTCAGTTTTCCAAATATGTCTAAATCGACTCCCTCGTCTAATTTATCATCGAATGATAGAAATCTTGTTGCCCCAAGATCCTCTGAAGATTTAAACCAAATGCAATTGATGCAGCAAATGCAGTACCGACTTTTAAAAGAAAAAGAGCTTAAATCTTCATCTACAGTTCATAATTCCGACGATATTATATTTTCAACAAAGCAAATAGCAAAAGGAATTAAATCTTCAGTTATATCTGGTGCTTCTGAGCTTTATAAAAATGCAAAACAATCTTCAACTGCAGAATCTGCAATGAAATGGCTCATGAAGCATAGCAAAAATGCCCCAAAACTACCTTCAAAAAGTGATTCTAGTTTAAACAATTCTAAAAAATCTATTACTATAAATAACGATCAATCACAAGCCCAAACTCAAGCCCAAACTCAAGCCCAAACTCAAGCCCAAACTCAAGCCCAAACTCAAGCCCAAACTCAAGCCCAAACTCAAGCCCAAACTCAAGCCCAAACTCAAACTCAAACTCAAGCTCAAGCTCGAGTTCAAGCCCAAACTCAAGCCCAAACCCAAGCTCAAGCACAAATACAAGACCATCCCCTTACTAATTCCACACCAAACGCCATATGCTATGAAAATCCGACTTCAATAAATACGACAGCTGTTTCCCCCAAGGTTTCTTCTAAAACTCTTCCTGATAACTCTGCTCATCACTCTCCACAAGTTGAGAATAATTCCATTACAGGAACATTCTTAATACCTGAAACTGGTGATATGCCTGTTGTCACTGAGCCCCCAAAGCTTCCTATTAGAATCGTTAAAACAGCAGGGAAAACTAAAGTAGAGGATTTTAAATTTTTTGACTTATAGAATAGTCGTTTTTAATTTCTTATTATAGATTTTTATTAACATTTTCGACAAATCAGCTCATCAATATAGTTCTATTCTGTTTAACGCTTTCATCAATCTCATAATTCATTTTTAATTTGAAAATTTGTTTGAAATAAATACCATTCATACTACCAGAAAAAATTTTTTAATGGTTTTTATAGCTTGCTTATTTTTTCCAATTAATTTCAATATAGCTTTTAATTATAAAAAGCTAAAAAATTAAAAAATATATAGTATCATAAACAACATTTTATGAAACGTATACAAATCGCTGTTTATATATGATTGCACATATAATGTCTTTATTTAGCAGGGTTGAATGAAATATTTATAAATATAGATTTTTTACATCTAGGCTAAAACGATTTTATTAAATAAATTTATTTTTTGTTTTTATAAATACGTAAATACTCTTCATAAATAAAAGAAAGTTTATTTATCTATCTGAAAATATATTTTACACGATATGTGTTATTAGAAAATATTTTATTCAAAATAAATATTTCAGATATTATTTAAACTCTTGATAGAAAGCGCTAAAAAAATATTGGTTTGAATACAGTCTAGATACTATTTATTTGTATTTTCTTTAGTGGCTTTGTATAGAAAAGTCATTTGTTTTTTTTTTTTTTGCTTAAGATTTAGTCCCGAGTAAGACCTTATCTATGTTTTTAGGAGTGTATAAAAATATATCGCCAATCCTTTTTTTTTTAATGAACGAATTTGGTGAACTGTTAAACTAATGCCGATAAATTCTCAACTTGAAATCCATTGTATCAATAATTCAAAATTATAGATATTGTCTAAGTATTTCTACCGCGCCTTTATTTACTCTACTTGAAATTTCCTCTGTTTTTTATTTTTTTTTCGTGCTACAATAAAATTTTTATTTTGAGCCAAAATCGGCCTGAGTATATATTTTGAGAATGTAGAAACTATTAAATTATTTAATGATTTTTAACAAAGTGAAAAAAGTAAAAAGTTTGCCTGTTTATTTTAGTGACATTTCATGTATGAAACAAAATATTTATATCAGCTTTATTAAAATAAAAAGATATCAAAAATAACTCTTGGGTATATATTATTTATATCAGGCGATTTAATTCAAGATGCAAAAAAAACTTCGTTTTTTCTACCTTTAAAGCATAAATTTTGAGTTTGGATTTTATTTATTGATCAATTGAATTTTATTTTTATAAAATTGCGAGAACTTATCACGACACTATATAAATTCTAGTTTTTTAATAAAAATAACACTATATCCATCTAAAATATTCGATTGCAGCTAATTTTTTAGCAGCCTTTAATTTTTATTACAATATTTTTTACAAACTCGTTTATTTTATCTATCTTTGACCTGCTGATATTAAGCATCTGGTGCATGTGAGAAAACTCAGATTTTGGGAAAAACTTTTCTAATGCTTCAATATCACAATTATTTTTATGATCTTGAATAATGCTACCTGTATTATTATTGCCTTTATTGTAATCAATTCCACTACTTGGATTGTTTGATCCGTTTTCTTCTCCTCCAGAACCAATATCTTTGTCAGCTTTAAGCATCTTCATTCCATTGATACTAGGATTGTATACCCCGTTCATGGTGTTGGCATTCCCTTGATTAATATTGGCATTGGGGTTTAAGTAGCTAAAAACACTATTATCGAATCCTAGATCACTTCTTCCACTGTTATTACTTCCGAATGGCCCACCATTTGTTGGTTTATAATTATTATTTGGCTTATAAGTATAACAGAGCCCCGGTCCTTTTATATCAAGAACCAACCCGATGGGCTCATTATAATATGGGAGTAATGTATTAGGTGAGATAGGTCTGTGACTCCAATCGTAGCCTTCAAAGTCGTAAATTGACCTCCCATTTGTAAGCTGCCAAACAGAATAAATATTGTCAATCATTGAGTGATGTAGGAAAAATAGTGGGCTATGTTAATAATAATAGTAATTTTATATTCAAATTTTTTTTAATTTGGTAAAGTTAGCAAATATTTTAATTAAAAAAGAGTATATTGATCTCCTTACTCATTAGGTGCCCACATTTCAAGAAAATCTGACCCAATTCCTAAATGAACATTTCCATGACACCCATTTTCTATTTTATCTGAGAAGCTTGCAAAATTATTGGAACTATTTATAACTTCAGATACTGCCTGAGGAGGCCAAAATGGACCTGTTTTATCTGCATACCTATATTTTCTCTTTACACAGTCGAAATTTGGCATATTCCTTACCCATCCTCTCATAAATCCGCTCCCGATACAATCGCGCTCACCAACTCCATTGCCTCCCATATACATACTTGACAGAATTCTAGTTCTCTCTGGTGCCTCCCATCCAAGCGTCCAATCCTATATGCAATAATAAACATATGAATAAATGGTTAAAACTTTCAAAAAATCTATAAAACTAATAGTATAAATTTCATTTTAATTTATCCTAGGGCGCATAAACGAATAAATTTAATAATACCCAGTATGGAATGACAACATTTGGATTTATTGATAACATCAGCACCTGGTAGTGCATAGTAAATCTTCTATGAAATGGCAAAAATATTGTGCTCCCATGTGCCTCCATAGCAAAATCATTGTGTATATTAGCTAACCCTTGAAGATATCCTCTCCTATACATCTCGATGTTTGTAGCAACAAAGTCGCTCCATTCTTGATTAGTCATTTCATTAACTTCTTTTCTAACATTTAAACTATTACACGGATAGTTGTAGAAGGTAGGGTTAGGTGGATATTGAGATGTAACTTTTACATAACAAAAAATCGAGATAGTTATAATTGCAGAAGAAAAAAACATTTTAACTTTATTTTTCTAAAAGTGCTATCGAATTTAAATTATGTAATCTTTAATTAATAATATATTAATTGGTAAATAGCTATAATTTTTCTAAAAACTTGCAAAAAGTGTTCTTTATATACAATTTTTTTTCGAATGAAAAAACTTGTAAATTTTTTGGTCGATGAAATAATATCAAGATTTAAATGAAAACCATACTCGTTTAAAATTAATTTCCAAAATTTTTTAACCGCACATTTCTTTTTTTTAAAATAGATAGACCTAGTAATAAAAAATACTATATTTTAGCTGATATTATTTACAATAATTTCCAAATTAATCTATAAGCCCGATACCTTGATATTAAATATTTATTAAGCATATGCAATCTTTTGATTCCAAGATGGCCTAATAATAAACATTAAAATTTATAACTTTTTTTAAAATATACATCCATAGTTTTTATATCGTAGTAATATCTAATGGTAATAAAGTAAATTTTATGCGATTATTTTCCACACAGTTCTGAGGGTTTTATAGTTTACATTTACGTCCAATAATGTTAATCAGTAGTTATTAGCAAGTTTAATGACTATATAGATATGATTATTTAAACAGTTTTTAATTCTAGTAATAATATGAAAAAAAAATAAAAAATACACAATACACAATTTTCATATTAATTACTTTTATATCTATCCAAGAATATACTAAATTATTATTTAATGTACACTTGACCAATTTTACATTAAATTTTCAAATATATATATATATATATATGTGTGTGTGTGTGTGTGTGTGTGTGTGTATGTGTAATCATTATATTAAATTTTAAAAACTCTTTTGATAAGCATGTAAATAGTATTTATAACAAGCGTGTTTAGATTTATTGCATAGCATATATAATATTAGAAAATTTTGAAAAAAATAAATAGTAATTACTTTATATACTAAATAAAATTTGAGGATAGGGCTAAAAAAATATTAATTTTTTGTACCTTATATTTGGAGGCGTAATGTAACTAAATCACTTTTTGAAGAAAAAACATTTTAGGTATTATGTGATGATTAAACATAACCTGCGACCCCTTCCCAATGTAGCTATTGTATTTCTGTATAAAAAAAAATTTTTTTCAAACTCATTATTGAAAAAAAAAAAAAAACTTTGATTTCATTTATAAACGTTTTTATAAAATACTTTATACTTATGAATATATTATATAGATTTATAGTGTTATTTTAAAGTATCAATATCTTATTAAATGAATTACAAATAAAACATTTAAAAATTAGAGTATATTTATCAGAATCATATCAATACATACCAATTATATTGTAAGCACTTGTAGGATTTTACTAATTCTCTTATAATTTGAAATTAAAAATAAAATATCTTTATATTTTAGAAATAAATTATTAAATTTTTTACATATGTTTAATTTAAAACCCCTCATTTATATACTTTTTTTTTGTAAGATATTGAAGATATATAAAAGTTTTTAATAATTATTACCTCCAAGGTATTTTTGAGTTTATCAACATTCTCTTAACAGAGAGCGGCAATGTTTTTACTTTTTTAGAAAATCTATTTTTTTACAATTGAATATTATATTTTTTTAACAATTAAAGTCTAATATAAAAATTTTATTCGCTTTTTTGTTTTTTTTTATTTTTTAGTGTCAGATTTTTTGTAAATTATGAGTGTTAATTTTCAAAATATGCATTTCTGCTCAGATAATTTACGAAATTAGTTCATATGAAAATATTTTTATAGAATAAAAAATATATTGAATTATTATATACTAAATTATAAGAAATTAACAAAAATATCATAAATCAATCTTATTAATCTAAAAATATATAGCTATAATAAAACAATTTAAAAGATATAGCTGAATCAAAAAATTTATATAAATTTTATATAAAAAATTTTGTGGTTATATTTTTATTAAACTTTGAAAATTTTAAAATTAGATCAGAAATTCAATTAAAATTTTTGTAATATTACTTTAATTATAATATTTTCCTGAAGCAATTATATGTCGAAGACTATTTCTAGGATCGCAAAATTTTTTTATAAAAATTTTCGTTCCCATAAGCATTACTTTTACTATTAGTCTTATTTTAAAATAATTTATAATTAATAATCGATATCTAAATTGATATACTTTATTCTAATAAACAAATAAATCTAATATAGTTGTTCCTGTATCTTTAAATTATCTTAAATATGTTATAATTATGATTATATATGTCATTTAATTGGAATAAAATTTAAATACATGATTGTGGAAATATTAAAATTAGAATTACTTTCAATATATCATATTAGTTATTATTTAATTTGATGTATATTTTGATATATTTTTAACCAACTAATAAACTTTTTTTCTATTTTTTTAGTTATTTCAAAAATTTATAATCAAATATATTTTAATCAATGTTTTTTAATAATAAAAGTTTATAAATTAGAATAATCTCTCTATTTTTACTGTAAATCAAATATGATTTATTTTCCTCTTTTATTTTACAATGAAAAAAAAAACTCAAGCTATTTATCATTATTAAAAATATGATTATTGTAATAATTTATCTAAACTGGATTAAATTTTAAAACTAAAAATTTTAGTTTGAGTAAATAGGATAAAATTTCGGTCTAAAAAATTTATCAAACTCTATTAAATAGTAAGTAAGAGTAAACAAAAAATAACAGTATACCTACAATGAGACAGATACCGGAAATTATGTTAAAATATTTTTACTGTAAAAAAAACCAAAAAATATCTCTAGACTTATGAAAATACTAACAAGAACAGAATTATATAAATTCAAAAAGTCTAGGTGGAGATTAAAAATAAATTTTGTCGTAAGTTATATAAATCATAATTCATATATATACACAAGAAATCGATATAAAATATATATCTTACCAGAACTCACTCTGCTGACAAAAAAGCTTCAAAATCACTAGAAAATTTGTTGAATTGAAAGAAAATAATTCTATTATTCAAAGAATAAATTTAAAAAATCGAAAATTATTATATGATTAACAATAACCCCTTCCTAAAATTACTAATTCAATAAAAATTTGTGCACTAGCTTCATTAGAAATCATTTATCTCAGTAACTGATTATCCACGACACTTTTTTTTGTAGCTTCACAGACTCTTCCTCTCAAAATGGTTTATTTTCTGCGCTTAATAATAGCTAGATGAGCCAAAACTACAAATGAGTATAAAATTACCTCAAATATATTAATTAAACCGACTATGGCAAATAAACATATTCAAATTAAGAATTTTACTATTTAATTTTTTCATAGGTCATTTACCAGGAGTAAGGAACATTAAACCAATTCCGAAATAAACTAATAATTTAATTTATATTGAGGAGGCGCTACTCACACATCAAAACACTTTTTTCGACAGTTCTTACAAATATTTTTACAGCCAGGCTTAATTTTTTCCATCTGATACAGGAGTAATATGATAGAGGGGGATAAAATTCGGTAGATTATAGAATTATATTTTCTAAAATATAAATAAATCAATATTAAATTTATTAAGTAGTTATTTATTGTAAGTAATAAAAGGTAAAAAAAATTAATAAACTCTGTGATATGTGGTATTTTTAAACGTACCACTACCTATATTTTCGATTAAGGATTTAATATAGCGAATATTGAATATACTCGTCGATATTTTTTAAAGCGTGTTTTTATATTTTAGATAGTGTTTATGAAAATTATGTGAGAAAAAAAATTAAAGTTTCTTATTTATGTTTTAATCGTAAACCCTGTTCCAAGAATTTTTGTTTTAAAGATTATAATGTAAATAATGTTATGAGTTTAAATCAAATTTTTAGCTTTGAGAATAAGTGAGTTTCAAGTTTTCTGGATACCTTTTACCCTGTTTTCGATACTATTTATTTTTTTATTTAAAATTTAGTCCTAATTAATTATAAAAGATAAAACTAACCATAAAAGATGATATCTATAAAATTCGCGGGCGAGCTAACCCCTTCTTGGCACCTGGTTTATATACTATATTCTTATTCTAAATAAAATCCAAATATTATTACGTTTTCGTTTATAATAACAGCGAATACTCAATTTCAATAACAGTTTCTTAAAATTTTCAGTTTTCTTTGATAAAGTTTCTTAGATTTCTATTCGCCCAATAGATCTATTTTTTTTTCTTCGTGTGTATTATGATTTTTATTAAATATTAAACGATAAATCTGTATCTCTTTTTAATCTTTATATTCTAACAACTATCTTTGATTATCCAATCTACGTAAATAATATTCCCTTTAAATCTAAATCCTATTTTAAAACTTAGATTTGCGAGTTCTTTTCTGCCAGTCTTCGATTTACTTTACGACAGATATATCTTCTATATTTTAAATCGAACTTAATTTAACTTTTAAAATATTGATAAAAAAGAAAGATTTTTATAATAATAGAAAATTATAATCTTAAATGTAGTTTTCTTTAACTACAAGATTATTTAATTAATATAAAACATTATTACTTTATTTATAAGTTTTATTTTGAAATGGTAATGTATATATTGAACTAATTTAATAAATAATTTATAATATATAATATAATTAAATTGAATCGTATACAAATTATTAAGGTATAAATTGCTAATATGCCACTTTTTTATATTAAATTATGCTGTAAAATATAAAAAATAAAATTAGTGAACTAAAATCAAAATTACACTTTGAGCGACAGTATAGATCATGCAATAAATCAGTAATTATGATGTACCAAAATATTAAATTAACAAGATCGCAAGAAATTTTTTTTCTAGCATTCACTCATTGCGATCATAGTTGATGATTACTTCAGCTATTTTCCTCTCTAATTTAGTTTTAATAATATTAAGATTCAGTTTATTCTCAGATAGATAGTTATTAGAAGTTATTTATCACTCATATCATTAAAAATTTTTATTTTTTTTTATTTTGTTATGTGCAATTTTGGTTTAGCAAAAATTTCATTCGAAACAGAAAAATTAATCGTTTGAATGCACAAAAAAAATTAAGGATAATTAAATTATTTTATTATAAAAATCTACATAAAAGTAAAAATTTTATAAATTGAAAAAAAATACTAAATTTACTATTTATAGCTAATAAATATTTTCCGCGTTTATTATTTTACATTATCATTAATCAATATTTTTTTATAACTGCTATAAATTTATTTGCGCTAAATATACTCTGATATATTACTTCTTCTGTTTAAATATTTTTATCCATTAAAAAACACTTTTTATATTACTGTAATATCTAAACTATCTTATTGTTGTATTAAATTAAGTAAAATGGATTTTATTATAAATTTTAATCATAGTTAATATTTATTATAAACAAATAATTTGAAGATAACAGTGTCAAAATTTACTCGTAATATAATTAGTAATGAAAAGCCAAAATTTCATATATTCTTATAGTTTTTTTTAGTTTAAATACATAATGTATTTTATTATTAGTCGCAGTCTATGATATTATGAGATAATATTTTTTTTATTATTTATATAGATATGAATATAAATATGAATAAATTACCGATAAAATATTTTATTAAAATAAATTAAACTTATCTAAAAAAGGTTTGAAAAATTATATTAGCTATCTTATTTAAATAATTCTTATAATAGTTTAAAAAAAAAGCACAACGATTAATTGATAATAAAAACCGTCGATTTATGAGTTGAATTATAGCTGCGCTAATTTTTTAACAATTTGTTTCCATATGATATTCTATATTTTATATTTTTCATAGTGTATATTTATAAAATTTGATACGAATAGTTTGAAATTCAGTAAATATTGCTGCGACTAAATCTGATGTACTTTTATTAAGAAATATTAAGCATTAAACATAATCATGCGGAATAAAGTTATATTTCCCATACAAATTATATACTTGATTGCAAAATTTAATATATTCAGGATATTTTTAGCTAAAACTAAATAATTTGAAATCACTTACTTGAATTTTTAATTATTTTTAACTGTAGTTGTATTTTTTAGGAGAGTATTTTTAAAATAAAATAAATCAGGTTTTTTTTAGAGGTAAGTAATTATATATGAAAACTATGCGATTTGTGATATTCTTTCTTGAGAATAAACGATTAATTTTATATTATAATTCTAAGATTGCGGAATTCTATACTATGCCTTAAAAAATCTCTTAATTTAGAAAAAAAGCTATTAATAAACAATATAAAGAAAAGTATAATAATATCATTTAGAAATATAAAATATAATAAAGATTCTAGAATTGGTGCGGTAAATTTAGAAAATTTATGGAATAGAATATGCGACCAATAAAATATACGTTAAAACTGGTAAAAAGAAAAGCTAATATATTAATAGTTAAATATTTATTATTGGGCAATAAAGTCGTTTAATTTTTTCTGTTTAAAATTTTTTTACTTTTTTAGAATGAATAAAATATAATAGAATTTTATAACCCATTAAAAAATTGCCTGTTAAACTTTTATTAGAATTAAAACAGCAGAGATAATTATAAGAATTATTAAAAATCACAAAAACTTACTTAGTGATCAAAATAAAATTTTGAAAATGAAAATTATTAGAGAAGATTCCATCCCCCTTAGTCTCTAGAATGTGTCATATTTAGATAGAATTGATTTATATAGTTGGATTTATTCCTAAATATTATATCCTGGAATGTTTTATATAATATACATCAAATTTATAATACACTTTAATGAAAATTTTTTATATTATATATTATTGCTAGTATTAATTATTATTTTACGCACTCAAACAAGTATTTATGAAATTTCGAATTAAATCTTTTCAAATTATAGTGAATTCCCATAAAAGTTGATTCAAAAAATGGCTTGAGCTTAATAAAATATGTCTTTATATTCACGTACGTTTTTTGAATACATATTGAAAATGAATAAAAGCTCTTATAATAAAGAAAAATGTCTTATATTTAAAAAAAAAATTACAATTGTTTTGATGAAAATCAGGCTTAACGAATAAAAAAGAAAGCTATTTGTAGAACGAGATCATTATAATATCCATTTTAAATCTTTTATAATCTTTGTTAAAGACAATTTCTCTTTTTGGCCTAAAGTATATGAGAGTATAATGTTTATTCAATAATGTATCAATAACAGTATCTTCATTTGTAGACAGAAATAAATTACAAGATTTATTTTAAATTCTATTAATTTGATTCTTAGTTATTGTAAATTTTAGCGATAGAAGAATGGAAATGGTAGATAGTCACAATTAAAAGAATACACCTGAGATAATATATATACAATTATTCATCTGTTTTATTATAATTGTTAATAAATAAAACCTTTTATCCAAAGTTAATTATATTGAATATAATATAAGTTCTGGCGAATTTAAAATATATCTTATTTTTAATTATATTTTTAATTATATTTTTAATCATTAATATCTATTATTAAAACTTATTTTAAAAAGTAATTTTGTCAAGTTAAAACATAAGCTTGTCATTTAAAAGTTTCAAAATAACAGAATTTTGGTATTATAATTTCGTATAATTTTTTAAAAAATTAGAAATAATTGAAACCCAAATAGAAAGGATAACTAAAAAGTAAAATTTCTAAACCAAAAGATTGTATCGAAAATTTTTGGAATAATTATTTTTCCTATTGAGATAAAGAAATTCTATACAAATATCTTATAAAAATGTTTTCATCTCCATTTATTCATCTCTTGTTAAATAAAAACATTAGTATACGTTAATCAAATCAGAAATATACTTTATGATATTTTTCTGTTATACGCTGGTTATATTAATCAATTTATACTAATTTTAATTGCACTGCAGTAAAATTTTACTCAATTACTCAAATATATTGAGTAATCAGATATTAAGCAAGACCAGAAAAAAAATTAAAATAAATAGTGCAGAAGTAGCTTCGTCCCTCAAAAAAAACTAAACGAGTCCTGAAGAGCTCAGAAGCAGTAGCTGAAGCAATAATATATATGAATTGTTATTCCTTTACAAAATTTTATATTTTCTGAAATTATTTACAAGAAAAACAAATATTCTGTAAAAATTATGCTAATTGCTGTTTTTTCAGAAATTATTCTTTTGTTTTATGAGACAATTCTTGTTATATTTTCTGTCTCTGGATGAGGTGACTAGATATATTAGTATTTCTAAATTTTCAATATTAATAAATATGATATAAATTATCTAAACATGAGCAATCAGGAAACATAGCAAACATGGAGTTTTATTCTATTTAATTTTTTATTCATATTCTACCATTAATTAATATATTTTCATAATTTTTTTATGTAAATTTAGAAATTTAGTTAGGTTTTTCTTTTGATATTTAAACTTATGGCGTTAAAATTAAAAATTACAAAAATTTTCCAAAATTTTCTTATTTATTTTTTTAAATTTTATCCATTTTAAATATTTTATGATTCATTAATCTATTATAATTAATAATTTTAATGATTTTTAACTAATCCTTTGTAACATTTTTTTCCATTTTCGTTTCTCATTTCTAGAGTTTTATTCTTACAATGTGATATATTTTCTTGATATGTGCAAGCTATTTGCGATACATTCCAAAAATATACTATCCTGATATTTCTTGAGTTTTTTATGATTGATATATCACAATATTTTTATAATTTAATTTGGAAATAAATTAATCAATAGATGTAAAAGTACAATGGAATCTATTACTTCACATATATCTTTTTTATTAAGATATCTTTCGTGTAATTTTCGATGCTCTTATACTATTATAAACGGTATGTATTTACAGTTATAATAATCACTATACCTTTTATTTTAAAAGATTGATAATTTTCGTTTCAAAGAATCCTTAAAATTTTCTAATTAATGAGGAATTTGTGGATATTTTTTCAATTTCGGTTTTGAATTATACTGGTCCGTCCTAGTCTGAATGAGATTCCGATTATTCACTCTGTTAATAGATCTGAAATAATTCTGATTACTATTTTAATAATCGAGGTGGTCGTATATGAACTTGTAATCGTATTTTTTTTTTTGTGAATCAGACTGGTCCCTTTTAAATGAATCATACTAGTTGATATATCAATTTTGCAGTTTTTTTTTAAAAAATAATAAAATAATAAAATAATAAAATAATAAAATAATAAAATAATAAAATAATAAAATAATAAAATAATAAAATAATAAAATAATAAAATAATAAAATAATAAAATAATAAAATAATAAAATAATAAAATAATAAAATAATAAAAAATAATAATGAATATTTAAAAATGATTTTACGGCCGAAATTCTTTTGCCGCTCTTGCAGCTCCATAACAACTGTGAACACTTTTATATTTATTTATTTTCACAACTAGAGAACTAATATTAATGTCTCCCTTGTCGTTCTCAAAAAAAAAAAAAAACTACCTTGAAAATATTTGATTATAATTAATAACTAATATTGTATTATTGACCATTTTAATTGATGTAATAAATAGTAGAAGAGCGAGAGAGACGATTTTTAACTTTGGGATTTACAAATTTAAATGAAGGTTCATAATAAGTGCTTATTAAAGAACGAACCTTTATTTAAATTTTTAATTAAAGATAAAAGGAAATAAGTTATGCTATGATTTCACTTCAATTAAAATTCAAATTAGTCATTAAATCAACTAGCTATTATACTATATAGGTTGGA
>LSSN01003016.1:0-41776 GCA_001970855.1 Smittium culicis | reverse complement strand
AGTTGATATAAATATGTTGGTACATACAGGTTCAAAAAAAATTCATCAAAAATAATCTTTTATTCCAATCCTCGGATTCTTTAAGTCTTTAAATTATACAATATCAATAGCTTTTTAAAAAGGGGTAATCATTTACCATAAATTTTAATCAGCAAAGAATAAACATAAACTTTTTTTTGCATTTTTTCAAAATTTATTGTACCGAAATACCAAAAAATAAATATTCAAATTTACATTCAGAATGAATTCAAAAAGATCAAATTCATTTATGAGCGTAAGTTTTTTGGTCGAAAACTATTGTTCAAATTTAACTCCTAAGCCAAAACCAAATAAAAGAGTGAAGAAAAGCATAGAACCAAAAACAACAGGAATAAATGCGGATACAATAAACACCATAGAATCAAAAATAGGCACATATGATCGAAGCAGAGTATTTTCGAAAGAAGATAGTGGGGATTCAACAGTCATAAACATCTGCGAGCCAAGTATAAGCGTAAAGGTATCTGATGATAGAGCAAGGATGTTGGGTAAATATATTGATGCAATTTATATAAATGAATATATGAGAGTGTTTAGCGAGGATGCAGAGAATTCATGTAATAAACCAGAAGAACCGAAAGTTGATAATATGTATATTCTCAAATCTAAACAATTGAGCCCTGAAATCTCTACTCTGGATAAGAAGGTTCAAAAAAAATCTCCCAAAGCTATAAGATGTAGTTTTGAGGGGTGCGATGCGTCATTTTCAAGGAACGAGCATTACTATCGGCACATGAGGTAAATTAGCTTGATTTCATTTATCTCTATTGATAAACATGAATTAATTTTTATCTTTTTTTTTTATTTTTGAATAGAAAGCATACGAACGAGGTAATTATTTTATAAACTAAATAACGTAAATTCAGCTAATATCGAACTAAATGCGATATTCAAACAATTTAATTAAATAGAAACTTTATGGATGCGTGTATCCAAATTGTGGGAGTACGTTCAGTAGATTTGACAACATGATTCAACATACTAGAACACATAGAATCAATGGGAGAGAACCAGGAGCTAGGTTTATTTTAAACAAGTCTGAAATGAAGTCTAAAGCAAGGAAAAACGGTGAATTCGTTGAAGACATCGAAATCAAGGTTCCTGTTAGAAAGAGAGACAGCGTTGGAAAAAGCGAGTTCAGTATTTTCAAGAGGCTTAGTTTACCAATAGACCCGAATATTGCTAATCGAATCCTAAAACCTTTATATATAGAAAAAAACAGGTGAAAGAAAAAGTTAAAGCTTTGCTGTGTATAGAATTTTTTTTACTTTGTAAAATATGTACTTTTTGTCTATTCTGTTTAAAATGGCGTGATGCCATGTTGTGGAAGGATATATTTAGGGTATTCCTATGAAGCAACTTTATATTTTCATCTAATATCAAAAATATTCTTTTCTTCGTTTTATAATTTCTATCTGAACTATTAAACTAGGCTTGTTTTACCCTACAGTTTTAAAATGCACAATGCTGTATAGATTCAAATAATCTTCTTTTTTTCTGTCTTCAAAAACCCAAAATATAATAATAAATGGCAACTTTTTTTTAAAAAAAGCTTTAACAAAAATCAAATCATTACATTTATAGCAAAATCCATTAAAAGTTTACCAAATAACACATAACCAGCTTATTAACGAGGTTTAGCTTTATTATCTAAAATTAAAAACATAATAATTTTTAGCAAAATATGAATTTTATTAATCCAGCCGCTACAGGATTTTGATAGACTTGTCATATAATAAAATGATAAAACTTGATGAAGAATACACAATTGCCCTCACTCCCCCCCCCCATCACCCCAAAAAAAATTTTTTTTTTAATTTTGAAAATTTTAACTTTATCGAAAATAGTTCAGTATTTTAAAAAGGACTAAAGCAAACATTTTTGCGTATATAACTATTTCAAAGCTTAGCTCTATTAAAAAAATAAAGGTTTATTAGCTCAATTTTTTTTTAATGGTGTATCACTGGTCGGATTTTTTTTTAAATAAAAAATAGTTTATAGTAATTTTAATTATGTTTAATATATGAAAATTATAATTATGAATTATTGAGGTGCTAAAACTAGTTGACTATTTTCTATAAATTTAATATTCAAAATTCTCATCAATCAATAGACAGCTTAAATTCATATAACAAATATATATTACTAAAAAGCTGTGAACGAGTAAATGATTTTTTATTAAAGAGCATTTCCCTTGAAAAGGGAAAAGTAACTTTATTAACAGGCTTTCTATCTGTTTTGCGCCGATTATACTAAATAGAAACACATTTTCTATCAAAGTTATATTTGAGGTAAAAAAGTATTTAGGGAATGTATTAATTTTTTTTATTATTTTTTTTTTTTTCAAATGAGGTATTTATAATAGACAATAGAACCATGAGATTTTACCATTTATTATTATTGTATAACTTGTATTGATATATAGTTTCCATTAATTACTAAAATAAGGGGTGGCTGTTTGGCCAGAATATAAGTCTAAATTAATACATACATATACCTCTAGATATTGTTGATTTGAAAAATATGTCCCTTTACTATGCAGGTAAAAATGCTTACTTAATTTTTTAAATATATGTGAATTCTGAAAGCTCAAATATTTGCGATAAAAGCTATATAACATACGCTTAAGCTAGATATATTGGAGTATATCGCCATTCCATAGCCATGGTGTACATCTAGTGCTAATAATACCTGTAATAATAGAGAGAGAGTTTAGATATGAAATTTTAATCTTTTTGTATGAGTAAACTAGAAAACGGTAATAATTGAGTTGCTCAAAATAGTATTTGGCTGATTAAAATATCATCTTGAAAGATACTAATATAAATTGCTGTAATCCACGAATTTAGTGTTATGTGTAAATATCATAGCGTACTTTGATGCACAAATATAAGGGCTGAATACTAGATAACAAACCTTCCAATGATATATATACAATGAAAAATGAGCAAATAGGTACAAAGCTTTAACTAGCACCAAATCGATGAAACTATTTTGATTATATACGTCCAATAGATGAGCCTTAATCTCAGAAAATCATGAATTACTGGCCAAGGCTCAGGCTCGCTCATAAATTTGGCGTATAAATGATTAGATGGGGCTAAAGATAAGAGCAAAGTCAGATTAAATCAAGGATTAGAGCTTAACGTTCAGCCAATAATATAACGATATTCTCCATAGGCATGTACAAAAGCGCCAAAAAAAAAAGGTGAAAAACTAGAATCTCAAAGTAAGAAAGTATACAGCAAAATAGTTGTCTTTGTATTTATTGACATTAATCTGTTTAATTTTTTAAATAGTAGAAAAAAAATAAAGGTGAGCTGATTCCTATGAGCTTTTTATTAGACAATCACCAACAAAGAGCCAAAATATATCCCTAATAATTTCTAACATTAACTCCATAATCAAGCTTCATAATCTTTTTTCTCATCAGAATTTGTTTTAATTAGATTCAGATATAAGAATGAGCACAGGCCAAGAACTCCCACCAAAGGGTGGTTTTCCAAACATTGCTTACTCGAGAAGATTACCCAAGAAAGGCCCTACAGGTTTCGTAATGCTCGCAGGCGTAGCTTCCGTTATGTTATACGGTTGGTACAATGTATTCCACGGACTTAGAGAAAGAAGGTAAAAAACAAATTTACTCCGAGTTTATACAATTATACCTTTTATTAAAAAAAAACAAAGAAATTAAAAAGTGTATATTAATGAAAAAAGGGAACTCGAACGCGAGAAAATGTGGAGCCGTATCTTTTTGCTTCCTCTTCTTACTGCAGAAACCGATCGTGACGAGTACCGCCGTAATCTAGCAGCTGCCGAACGCGAAAAGGAGATCATGAAGAACGTCTCCGGTTGGCCTATTGGCAAATCTCCTTACAACACTGATCGCTTTGTCACTCCAACAATACCAAACATTCCTGAAAGTCAAAGACAATAAATTCTCACCCACTACAATTTTTTACAGCCCCCTCCCCCCCTCTTCTACCCTCAAAACTGACTATATTAAACCCATAGTTTCTTTTTTAATAAAACTTCAAATCGACATGAAAAATACTATAATCTACTTTGCTTTTTGTTTTATTTGCCAACTATAAAGAGAATAAAAGGGTTATTTAATATATGAAACAACATAAAAAAATAATTATATCGATTTTAAATTATTCATTTACTATAAAAACTTCCTTGGAGCATTATATCTGTTAAAGAAATCAATCAAAAAAAATGTTATTTTGAGCGCTACATTATCAATCCTATTTTTATCCCAAAAAAATTATATCACTCAAACTACAAGCCAGATTACACAATTTAAAGGCCAAAAAGAAAACATTGAATTAAAATAAAGAATAATATTCAACCCTATTAATAATTTCAGCAAAATTTTATTAAATTTTTGCAAATTAATGGTAGATAAAAAAAGCGTGTTTACAGCAATACAAAAAGAATTAATACTAGATTAATTTGAATATTGGTTTTATTATTATTAACATCATAAATATTGATACTATTTGTGTTATTCATTTTTTTTCGTTGGTAAATAAGTTTACTAAAGGAAGACCAATAAAGGAAAAAGTTTTATTTTATTAACACTAATAATTGTATTCTTAGATCGGCTCAGCTATATCTTTCAATGTAGAGTTATTTGATATTTTAGAAGCATTCTTTTTACTGACTTTCAAAGTACCCTTTATATTTCCATCATTCGGACCTTCAGAATCGTCTTTACTACTATCGCTATAAGAGTCGTTATGATAGACGTGCCCAGCTATTTCTGAACTGTTTGATGTAATTGGTTGGTTTTTCAAATCGCTATTATTTTGGCCTGGGATACTATTATTTCTCAAACCTGAGCGCGTAATATTTGACTCTTTTTTAAGCGTTCTGCTAGCTCTGTTACCTTTCGAGTCTCTATTATAAGTAGCATCACAAGCTTTTTTGGAATCAAAGACGTCAGAATCCGAGCTTGTCGATAGCACATTCGTGCTGATCTCATAATCAGAGTGGAAGGCTTCAATATCGGATTTTCCTAAATTTTCGTCTGTATAAATATTTTTGAATCCACCGTAATAGCTACTTGAAGCTTTCTTATCGATGTGCTGCTTAGATAAATCAAAGCTAGTTTTATGGGGTTCAGAGCTTTTAGTAATAGAGTCAAAATCAAGACTAGAATTCTTTAAATGGTCTAGATCAAACTTTGACTGAGATGTCTCGCTAACAGGGCTATCGTCAGGAAGCTGAAGCTCGTCGCAGCTAGCACTTGCGATAAACGATTCGTGGGTTTTAGACAATAAACCCGATGTAGAGGGCTTTTTTTTGCCTTGCGCGATAGCCGATGACTTTTCGATTTTATTCAAATCCTCTTTAATTTTCAAGTCTTTTAGGATTCTAATGTTATCAAACTTATTTTCATCTCTGAAAAGTTCGCTTGCTTTCGCAGAATTTTCAAGCTTCCTGCTAAACCTACCTGCTAGTACCTTATTTTCAAAAGATAATTTGTCCCAATCTACTTTTTCAATTGATGGACGCTTAGATCCTAGCCTTGTTCCAATAATAGAGTTGGAATTTAAAGGCTTGGAGCCAACGGAATTTCTAGCTTCGGTACTTGAACCTAAAGGATCATATTTTTTATCATGCTCAAGATCAAATAAGCTTTTAGATCTAGATCCTGAATTAGAATTGTAATGATTTGAATCTACAGGCAATTGAGAAGACGAAGGAGCTTGATCGGTTTCAATAGATGTAATTTCGGTTTCAAGAGTTTCTCCAGCTACATTATGTACTTTAATCACAGGACTATTACATTTATCATAATCTAATCCTCGGTTAGAATCTATATTGATAGGATTAATATTTAATTTTAATCCAGAAGGTATTCTTTTTAGTGCAACCGAGAGAGATTTAATAGATGAAATGGATTTCTTCTTAGAGTAATTTTTGGAGGCTGAGCTAGAATTTAATATTGATTTTCTAGAGTTTGTGATGTTTGATAACGTCGATCTGATTATAGAGTTGCTTCTTGATTTGTTTGGAGTGACTTCGGGGTATAAATCCATATCTTTAATATCGCGAAGATCATGGTGGCTATAAGTCAGCGCTTTCTTTCCCGACTTTTCAAGAAGGTTCTTATGACCAACCAGTTTGTTGTATTTATCAGTCTCTATACGTTTCCATGCGCCCAATCTTTTGGGTGCGGCCAAGCTCATATCTGCGGCTGGGTTTGTGGATCTTTCTTCGACATAACCTCTAAATTTTTCGTATTCGTAAAAATCAAAATTTAAAAATTCTCTTTTAATTCTTTTTAGATCGAGGTCAGTTTTTGAGTTAGTAACAATGCCTTTAGGGGGGACATCTGCGTACTCATCATCGTTTGTGGCTTCCTCAAGCTCGTGCAGTATATCAAAGTTAGAGAAATCGCTCTAAAAAAATAGTAACAGTCAGATTTAGGTTTAGAAAAAATAATTATGTATATTTTAAAAAAAATCAATGTAGGCAATTAAAAGAAGGTAGATTGTGGTGACATACATCAGGAACAAAGGGTGGACGCAAGAGTTTATATTGGAGTAGATGCCAGTCTATTACGGAGAAAAACTCCAATTTTTTTATATTAGTAAATCCATTCTTTCCGCTACCAAGTCTAATACTTGGATCGCGTTCAAGGAACATCGACATTGCTTGGATACATTCAGTACTTATTCTTTCTCCTTTAAATGTGGGATAATTCAATTTTTTGTAAAGGATTTGGTTACAAATATCGTTTGAATTTTCACCAGGGAAAGGCTGACAGTTATAAACGCATTCGTACATAACAACTCCTAGTGACCACCAATCAACAGCAAAGCTGTATCCGTCTCCCTTAATAATTTCAGGAGCCATGTAACCCATTGTTCCGGCAGTTGCATAGCTTAAGGTATTAGGTTCGACTTTAACTGCAACGTTAAAGTCGGTGAGAGCTATGTGGCCTTTATTGTCCATTAAAATATTTTCAGGTTTGATATCACGATGAATGATACCAATATTATGTAAGTAAGCGAGTCCACTAGCTAGTTCAGACATCCAGTGCCTTATAACTCTTTCACCAAAACGTTTTCTGTCAATATGGAAGCGTAGGTCTCCGCCCAACATGAGATCAATTACCATGAACATTGTAGCCTTGCTTTGGAAAGAAAAGCGCAAATTTACTACATATGGGTGCTCTATTTCTTCAAGCAAATCACGTTCTCTGAGTATGTAATCAAGAGCTTTCATTTTTATACATTTTACTTTGTTGATATACTTTAAAGCATAAATATTCCCAGTTTTTGTGTGTTTTACGGCTCTAACCTAAGAATAAAAAAGTACAAAGAGGAAAGTTAGGAGATATTGAGGATATACTTTAGAAAGTAAGATACCTTTCCAAAAGCACCTTTACCAATGCTTTTTAGTAATTTGAAATCTGTGAGGTTAACTATTATTTGTGGAAAAATGGAAGAAATATAAATTTACAAATTTCTGATAGTGAATGAAAAAAAAGTAGGATTGTTAAGAAGTATGGGCGAATAAAATGTGTATTAGAAATATAATAGCTGTTTGGGAGGGGGGGGGGTGAGCGGAAGTGAGTGTTTTAAAAGTTACCTGGCTGGTCATTTTTAGTTTTAGAATGTGAAGAACCCATTATATTTTGTAAGAATGGGACAACAAAGAATTTTTTTTTTCTTTTGTAAGGTATGTTTGGAGGAGGTTTTTGTGGTGATGGTAGTAGTAGTTGAGGATTGTATTTCTTTTGGTGTAAGGAAGCGTATCCAAGTGGATATTGTTGATAAAGTATTTGGGTGTGAAGAGGTAAAATAATGAGGTTTGGGGGATATAATAACAATAATAAATACAATGAAGAGGGCTAAAATAGTGACTAGACTATATATCGTACATAGATAAAAAAAAGGAGGACGAAAGAGTAATAAAAAGTTGAAAAGCAAAAAAAGTGAAGTGAGTGCTAATGGTGATAATTGGCAAATAAACACAATGAGGGTTAGATAAAGTAATAAATGAAAAAGAAAACTTTTTGTTATAGATATAAAAAAAGTCGATGCTTTAGTTCCTTTTTGGGCCAATACTAATAACAGATTAAAGTTAGGGACACCCTCCGCCCAATAACCATTGTACTCGCACTACTTTCGCCCGGATCTGCTCTACACACAATACACAGAATCGATGATTTGCTCAAAGCACATAAAGTATCAATACTTTTACACACACAAATACACTATTAGTACTTAGACACACGAATATCGAGCATTAATACACATGCTCAAAACAAAACCTATACTCTCCAGATGTTCTTTTTTTTTTTTTTTTTTTTGAAATTTATTGAAAATAATTATTAGATAAATACTCCAGATGTTTACTCCATATCGCGACGGGGTTTTAAAAATACAATTACTCGATCAACAGCTATAATATACCAATATCTCTAATATGATCGTCACCTCTAATAAAGGCTTTGGTATAGTCCTTAACGCTTTCAGGGGCTGTTGGCTTTTTTTGAGCTACAAAAACTATCCAACCAAATGGAAACTGATAAATTAATATAAAATTATAAGATTTTATTGGCTATTTATTTCAATGTATCCAATAACAAACAAATATAATATGGCCTGTTTAATTATGATTTTTAATAAGGTTGAAGAGTGCTGGCCCCGGAAAGGGTTAAAGGCAAAGATATGCTTTTTTATGGCACGGGCGTATCCAATGAATATAAATAATTCATTAATTTACTGCAAACACAGATCAAAAATGGCAACCAAAAACGGCTATTCTTTGAGTCTATTCTACGGGGATCTTTATTTATTTGTTTTGTGTGGCGCTAAAGTTCGTCAATCTTTGGTAGATATTCGCATATAAAGTGGCAAATACACAGACTTTGCTTTTCATTTTTTTGGCCAACGATTTATGCGGAAAAAATATCAGCATAAAATAGTGTTTGCTTTAATATCGCTAAAAGCCTTTCCTCGAATGGATTTCTTTCATTTATTATGCATGCTTACCTATGCATTGATATGCGTGCAAATCAAGTACGTTCATAGAAAGAAATATGTTTAAGCATAAAGAGGATTGGGTTTTTGCTTTTTTTGTTTAGTGCAGATTTCTTTTCATGACAAACAAGGTATACTAATTAATCTCTTTGGTGAAGTGGACTTTATCAAATTCTTTTTTCTGCAGTTAGTAAACTGGCTTTATTCTTTCAGTATACAAAGGATTCATTTGCTCTTTGCTGTATTGAAATTAAGCATTTGCCCGCTTTCTTTTGTTCATAAAGGCTAATATTACTTGGATATAAATTCCTACGCGTGATTGGAGGCGTCTATTAATAGCCTATTGGATACGATTCGCAGAGCCAGTAGATTTTATTTTGCATAGTCGAGAGATTATTTAGGGGAGCGGAGCTTTTACTGTTAAATTTTTCCAATTCATCATCTTAGGTTTAACTTTTCAACCTTATTAGAAAATATCACCAATTGAATTATCTTTAAAAATCTATAACTTTATATAATTAACATAAGCGAAAAGTATCCCAGTTACTGAATCTACACACCAATTTGATCACCCTCCGCTTTATATTGGCTTGTGATATGAAAGAGACTATTTTCATATAGTTCATTGATATCATCTAATAGCATTCCGTAAACAAAAATCAACGGATTCCCAAAACCTCTTTGACAAACCACAAAATGATAAAATAACTCCAAAAAATTGAGCCCAATTAAACAACTACCCTGTATTAGGATCGCATGATCGATAACTTTCTAGATAAGGCCCATAAGCCAAATAAAAAGAATTTTGAATTTACTGATTATTCCACTGTACTTAAATTATTAGGTTTAAAACCAAATACTTTTCTTGGACACGCTAGCCAACTCATTCCGCAAATAATGGTCCCAAAGATTCCAAATACGATATGCCCTTTCAAACGTCTTATACTTTTTCAACGCCCAAATTCTCATATATCCCTTTCCCATATAACACACTTAAAAAAGCGAATCTATTGATTCTTTTATGGTTTTAATTAAATTTATTATTCGCTGCTACACTTCAGCAAACGAATATTTAATCAAGTCTCGGAATTATATTATTTTTATTGAATGAGGCTTGCTATAATAGGTAGATCAAAAATAGCATTCAGTCTGGGAAAGGGACATAGAACTTTATTTACTCGCTATAAAGGCTGGTGTATTCTTTGAGCCCTTAGTTGCTTTAGAAACTAGTATTTATATTTTATTCCTTCTTTGATAAATATATAATTCTTCATTTTAACTCGCTTACTTTTATGATTTGAAAGCTAATAAAACAATCAATACGCTATTTCAATTTGAATACTCGCTAAAAATGTCATCTAATCATGGCTACCAATAAATACAAGCTATTTAACAGCGATCATATACCATTTATATTATTCTGAAAGAGGAAAGAACTTTATTACAGCTAAATATTATTGGACCGAAATTTTTAAATTTTAAATTTTAAATTTCAAAATATTATTTGCAGAACTACAAAGAAATATTGTTTTTCCTATTTTTTTGTTTTATTTTAACCCTTTAACGGGCGGAAGACTGGTTTTGCTCTACCAAGTCTAAAAAATTGTATTAGATTATTTTAAAACGATATAATTACTTGTATTAATCCTTTATTAGTACATGTTAGTATAGCTGAAAATAATAATCTTGAATATAAATCATATAAAAATCAATTATTTAATTTTTTTTAAAGATCACTCGCCGAGAAAGAGATAATAAAGATTTTAGTACTATATATGATTAGATTTTATTATTTTGTGATTTAGCGTAAATTTATATTTTACGCTAATCAAAATTAGTTATTATCTATGACTTTGGTATTTTAAAAAGATATAGTTATTATCCAAGCTTAATGTTTTAAATAATATATGTATATGAATAAATTAATCGCCTAAATTTAAGTTTAATTTTGAGGAAACTGAGAAAAAAGCAAACTTTAAAAAAATTAATAATACAATTGGCACTATAGCTTATATAGGTTAAAACAATAAATGCTAAGTAGTCTTTTGAGAAACGAGGATAAAAATTTGATTATACTTGAAATAAAATTGAGCTATGAAGACGTGAAAATCACATAGAAATTTTAAATTTTATTAAATAAATAATTATTGAGAAAAAGTATAAAATAGACCGAGAAATTCAGTTAAAGTGGAATATATTTCCTAAATCCAAGTATTCAGAAATAAATACGAATTTAATTGTCGAAAAAATCAAAGATTATATAAATTTCAAGGAATATTCAAGATAAGTTATTAAATAGAAATCAACACCGAAAAAAATCAAAATATGTTAAATATGAATAGTCTGTAAATAAGCTATTTAAATTAAATCAAAATTAGTTAGCAACACCAATAAAGAATATGATTTTTTTTAATTAAAGATACATATAAAACTTTATTTTACTGTTATACATTATCAACGGCGTCATCAAAATATAAAAAAATTTTAAATTGGCTTATAATCAACAGGTCAGTTTTTGTGAAGCTATGTTTTTTTTTCGCAATAAATAAAAAATAAGCCACTTGTATACAAGTGATAAATCTGATTTATTCGATAAATTCTATGGCATATAAATTCATTGATTTATATTTAACTATAATTATTTTTGGTTTAATATATCAGATATTATATTAACTAGAAGTAATAATTTCAAATATGTCAATATAAGCAAATAATTTGAGACTTAATTTATTTATACAAAAAAATAGATAAATTGAATTTGCATTTTAATTAATAATCCAGATTTAGCTAAAAATAAATTTAAACAATTTCTTTACCAAAAACAAAACAATAAACCGCACATGCGTTAATTATAGTAGTATTAAATTTAACTTCAAATTTAATAAGAAAAGTAAAAAAAATTTGTATCTACTCTATAAATACAGTACCAGCTGAAAATTATTTCAGAAAAAAGTATTGAAATTTGAAAATTGTTATTTTACACGTAGAAAATTTTATAATTACACTATGATACACTATACTAAGTATTAAACTATTCAAAGACCAAGTAAGCCTTATATAATTTACATTTTAAACCGAGCCAAGGTTAAAAGATTTATAGACTTTAAAACTCTTTTTTATATTAGAAAAAAAACGAACTGAGCTATTCTGGTGGTATAAGATAACAAAAGAAATATGATAGAAAAAAGATTAAATTAGGTAAATATTTACCTAAATTTAGGATTTCTGTAAAAATAAATTACCTTTGAATTATAAATTAGTACATAAATATTTAATGCTGAAATTTTATTAAATAACAAATAAAAACTCCATTTAGCCTGAAAATTAAGTTAAAGCCTATATAAAATTACATTTATTAATAAAAATAAGATAATTTTGTATTAGCATTGAACTCGTAAAATAGAATTGTAATAACTTTTATAAAAATATCTAGAATTAAATTAATGATAAAATAAATAGTAAATAACTTGGTCATAAGTATAATTATTTAGTCATAAGTTAATTTTATTGAATGTATTATCCGTCAAAAAACACATTTATGAAAAATAATTTATAAAAATTTATCTAATTATGTATTATTGAGAAAATAAAGGTGAAAAATAATTAAATTTTCAAAATACAAATAGTATTCATTACATGTAATGGCCCACTCTATAACATAAGTATTATGTTCATAAATAATAGGATCTAATTATACTTTCATAATGCATTAAATGAAAAAAGTACAAAAATAAAATAGCTTGGTTTATTATTGCACGTTTGAAAATTTTACTGTAAATTTTATACATTATTTTTATTAATCAAATTATTTTTCAAGTACATAGTATTCTAATTTCATTTTTATCGCCCATACGTGAATCAAAATGAAATGAAAATTTTATATACATTAATGATTTTCCAGTAAGCTATTAATGTTATAAATGCTTTAACTAAGATTAATTTATTAAATAATCATTCATTTTCAGGGTGGTGGTATATTAGTGTCATGGTGTATAATCTTGCCTAATAAGGATAAATTCTAAATATAAAAATTATAAAAAGGATGATTTATTTATATAATTTACTCAAATTAAAGGTTAATAAAATAAATATCCCATAAAAAATATACTCTTTTTGATGCTAAATATTTGATCGTAAAACTGATGATGTAATTAAATAAACGCATCAAAAAGTTCAAAAATCTACGAAAATTTTAAAAGCTTTATAATTGATTATTCATGCTTAGTAACTTTATAAGATATATAGATAAAAATAGTTTTTTAAAGGATATAATAAGTGACTATAAAATAAATTATCTCGTAATCTCGTAATTATACATTAAATAGCGTTGTTATAATTTTTTATCACATGTAAATTATTTGAATTCAATTCAATAAATAAACTATTTTTTTAAATTTACCACATACATTAAACATTATTAATGAAAAATTGAATTTAAGTTATGTAAGATTATGAAAGCAGTATTATTTTTATTTAAATTGAATTTTTAATTTTTTTATAATTGTACTTTGTGATATCATATAGTCGAATCAATAATAAAAATAACTCGAATGTATACTTAATTAGCAAAAAAATAAATTGATGAAATTTTCAAGAATAATTTAAATTGAAATACATTCCAATTATAATATTTGATAATAATTAATTTAATACAGCGAGTTAAACTTTTAAACACTTTGAATACGATAGTAGCATAAATAAACTAGAAAAATATTAATAAGAAAAATTAATATATATAAATTCTTAAAATATATTTGGAAATTGCAAGGATGGTATTATGAATCATTAATATACAAGTTAATATGAATGAAAATATTCGCTTTCAGAATAAAAATAATTAAAATTATTTAATTAATAATGTGTAAAACTTTGAAAGTTAAAAATTCGAATTATAATAAAATTTAAATAGGTTTAAAAACCATGATGAATTAATTTAATTTAATTTAATTTAATTAAATATTATATTATCTTTTTGAACAAATAGAAAATTTCTTACTAATTAAAATTAGATAATAGTTTCAAAAGATAAAAAAAATTTGTATTAAATATAGGCATTTTTTAAATGATATTTTCGATTAATTTTAGATGTTATTAATAATTAATATTTAAAAAAAATGAAAGAAATTATTAAAAAAATTCTATTAAATTAGGTTTTTTTTTAGTTTTATGTTTATTATTTACTGGAAATAGATTGATAATCTAGTAAAAGCTAAATTAAAATTAAAGTCACATGTTATCTTTTTTATTTTTTTAAATTTGATTATAAATTTACATAAATAGCTACATTTTTCATTTAAAATTAATATTCTTAATACATGTTATCTTGCTCTAGAAAAAATTTTCTAGCTTGATGATTTTTTTCTAAAACTAATAATTATTTTTTAAATTAAAGGTGATTAATATTTAAATATAAATATAATATTAAATCAAATATACATATGATATAATTATATTCAATAATTTTAAATATTTTAATTTAGAGTTAATATAAATTTATTTAACCCAAATTAAAAGACCATAAATTGAATTTATTTTCAGATTTTTTGGGAAATTCAGGAGATAATTTAACCTTTAAAATAATAAAAATTTTAATATAGTCAATTAAAAAAGCTAAAATATTAAATTCATTTTTATCAAAATTTCAAATCAAATATTTTTATTTTTTACAATGTATAGTTAATCAAAAAATCGATAAAATATTTTTATTTTTTACAATGTATAGTTAATCAAAAAATCGATAAAATATTTTTATTTTTTACAATGTATAGTTAATCAAAAAATCGATAAAATATTTTTATTTTTTACAATGTATAGTTAACCCTTTCCGGCGCCAACACTATTAAGCTTCATTAAAAATCATAATTGGATAAGTAAATTATAAATAGTTTATTATTGAGCGCAAAAAAATTCGTAGCCAATAAATAAGTATCATTCATAAATTGATTTATCAATTTGTAATATGGTTGGATGATTTTGGTAGTTCAAAAAAAGCCAACCGCCCCTGAAAGGGTTAATCAAAAAATCGATAAAATATTTTAACTAATAAAATTATTACTATTATTTTAATCTCTAAAGATAATTTAAAGATAACTTAATTTTAATTTAATTTAATTTTTATTTTTATTTTATAATGGTAAAAATTTTTCTATATTTTTTTTTGTTATTATATAAGTTTTAAATTTTCATCCAAAAAAATATATTATTCCTTATTAATTTCTTTAATTTTTTTTTAAATAATATATAGGTATTATTAATATGATTTAATTTTGTATAATTACCTTTTAAAATAAAGTAAATACAAATATAAACTCATAATTGGTATAGTCGAAATATTTTTCTAAATTATAATTTAACTTGGTATTTAAATTTAGATTTAAATTCAATGTTCAATATTGAAATATAATTTGATTTTGATTTTGATTTAGATACAAATAAAAAGCAAATGTTTTTAAAATATGAATAATATGTACCAAAAGCTAATTCAGTAAAACGGATTTTAATTTTCTAAAGTAATCTAATGATAGAAAATAATATATAATTTACATGATAATAATTAAACATATAATATTAGTTCATCAAACTGACTGTATTTACTCATAAAGGATTTTTTAAAGAGCCTCAAAAAAAATCGATGAAATTTTCCAACATTTATAATTCACGCCAATAGAACAAATAAAGCGAATTTAACTAATAAGTAAAAAAAAATTGTCTAAATATTATTATATGCTTAAATAAAAGTAGCTATAAGCTTTCGTTAAATAATTATTAATATTATTTCAGATATAAATTTATATTTAATTCTTCACAAATTTCCAAAAATAAATAAAAAATTCATATTAGTTATAGTTAATAAAATGGAGAATCGAATAAAATGATTATTTATGGAGAGCAGGTGTAATTTTTAATACTTCAATTCCTTTATCTATAGTTTTTTTTTTTTCCATTTACCTATGCTTAATTATATATGATATAAAATAAAGATTAAATATGGACACACACTTTCTATAATAGAATATAATATAGCATTTTACCAATAAAATAAAATATTTTGAGATTTATTTTTGTAAATAATTTTATAGGCAATTTTTAAATTGTTATAAGTTTATGGTCTAAGACATTATTTTGTTAAAATTTTTGTTTCTTAAGGGAATTTAAAGCTCAATAAAAACTTTTTTCATACCAAACATCAACAGCACTCTAATAATATACATTTACAAAATACCCAAAATATAATTTAGCGTATAAGCAATAAAGAAAATTAAGGGTGTAATATCGAACCACTTTATGCTTGTATATAGACGATACTGTATAAAGAGAGCTGTATGAGTATGGCATAAATATTCTGAGTTGATACTTTTTGAAATTATTAATAGCATTAAACAAATTTAAAAAGAATTTCCATTTTTCTGTAAAAAATTTTCTCTTCGAAGCATTTTTTTATCGAACTATGGAGCTAATTCAATTTTTTGTCATTGAAACAACTTAGATAGCGAAATATTCCATTGTCCACATCTACCAAAAATCCAACCAGTTCCTCAATTTCAATTAGTTTTTTCACTTTTTTTTTAATAATAAAAATTTGAGTTATTATATTTCTCAAGGTAACCAACCTATAACAACGGCATTATTTAAAGGTATAAAAATATCCATTCATCCATAACTTTTAAGAGATATATTTTTGGTATATAAATTCAAAAGCTGTATTATAGTTAACTAAAAGACTAGGTTGGCTGAAGATACTGGTGGTATTATCCTAGATGCTAAAAAAAAATTCTGTTGATAGTAAAAGATGTACTTAGAAATGAATCTTTTAAAATTTAAATTAAATTTCGATGCGAATTTTTCAGATTTATAATTATTTATGCGGAAAAACATTTAAAAAAAATTATAATTGTGAAACTTAGAATAATCAAGTCTTTAGTTTAATCCTTAAAAGTGCAGTATGTCATTTTTGAGCTACAGAAATAAGATTTCAAAGCCTGAAGTGATTATTATTATGTGAATAGGTGTACATTTAATCGGTAGTCTAAAACGATTCATAAAATAAATAATTTGTGTTAAAATCATATTTTAATTTTCAAAACTATTTTTTTAATGGTGTCGCCCCTGAAAGGATTCAAATAATAGACTAAACTATGTTAGTGATATTTTCACAAGGAGTAAAAAGATATTATCATTAGAAGCTGAATTTTATGATATATTTTTTAATTTTTCACATATACTAACCTTACCGATATTTTTTAATAAGAAATATTATTAGCAAGTTAGGGTGCCTGCTGATTTGGAACTTAAAAAGATTAAAAATCGAATGATGATTGTGTTGTGCGAATGGTATAGTAAAATTGCATAAAACGTCTGCTATCTTATTTTAAGCTGAAGATAATTTACCCAATCTCGCTTCGGTTTAAATAAGGAGCTTTCTACTTGGAGCGTTATTACTAGATAACAGCACAAAGTATGAGGAAAAAAAGTTTTTTTACTTTTTTTTTTTCTGTATCGATTGTGAATCTAATGGTAAACAACCAAATGGCAGCTCCAGCGAATAAAGCGTAGATTCATTCCAGAAAAATATTTTTATGATTTAGGCCAATGATATCTCTAATTTGAATTAGCATAGAGCTTTCCAAATATTAGGTTCAATAATTAAATCAAAATATAGAGGCTTCTAATTCCGGAGTAAAACGCAAACCCTTTTATTTCTTTCCTAATTGACATCAAAGGCTCTGTTAGTTTATTCCTTACACAAAATCTTCACTACCATTTCTTAATTAACCTCAATACATTCTGTAAGTGGGTTTGATCTAGTGCTTCAATAATTCCCTTACCCTCATAAATCTCACATCGCCTTATAGAATACATAATTTAGGAATCACGAATCATATAATAGATAGATTCAGTTACTAGCCCTCAATTACTCAAAAAAAAATCCAAATAAAGTGTTTTTAAACTAAATATTAATTATATATTAAGAAAATTAAAAAATTAAAAATAAGACTTACTCTTTGATATAATATGGAGCAAATCGCAGAGGCTGTCAGATGTGCATTAGACCCTACTACTAATCAACAATTAAAAAAACAGGTATTTACATATTTTCCATAAATACCTTTTACGTTTATTATAATTCTGGATTCTCTTGATTTGTATAGGCTATAGACTTTTGCGAGCAGATAAAAAATTCTGAAAACGGATTTAAAGAATGTTTGGCTCTATTCACTAATAATCCACCATGGTATTTCCTTAATCTCATTTATAATTTATTTTAACTCTATTTCAAAAGTTTTTTTTTTATAACACTCATATTCTAATTTAGTTCTCAGGAGGCGAGACTATTCTCTTTACAAGTTATTGAAAGTGCAATCCAAAAAAGCTTTCTAGTCGAAAACGATCCAAGTCTCTTAATAATCAAGCAGGACTTAGCAAACTATATATCCCAAGTATATAGTACCCAAATATATAAAACCGAACCATCATGTAACTTCCCCGCCTTTTTAATGATTTAATAGTAACTAAAATTGATTTCATTTTCCCAATAGTCATTATAAACAAATTGGCTCACTGTGTCTCACTCCTATTCCTTGCCACTTTTCCCAGCAAGTGGCCAACGTTTTTCCAGGACATGTTACTTTTAACAGGAATTGAATTTAATTCTGCCCTTGATATACCGAACTCAGCTGATCCTAATTCATACCTTGATTCGAAATTTTCTCTTGCCAATTATAACATGTCAGATTTCTTTATGAAGATCCTACTCGCAATAGATGAAGAAATGGTCAACCCAATAGTACCAAGAGGAAAAAGCGAAAATGATAGAAACACATTTGTGGTAAGCCGAATTAGTTCTTTATTTATACTTCTTTGCTATTTGTTATACCTTTTTCTGTTTGGCTTTTTTCATGTTTTTTTATTTATCAAAAAATAGAAAGATTCAATGAGAGAAGGTGGTGTATTACTTTTGGCACAGTGGTGGTTCAACATTCTACTATATCAAAAGAACCCAGAATCTTTGATAAGACAAGCCTTCCAAGTCATATCCGTCTATATATGTAATTGCGATTTTACATAGATATCTGATGCATTTTCTTATTACCACTAATATTAATAGATTATTAACCAATTTTTTTTTTTTTTTTGCATTTATAGCATGGATCGACATTAAGCTAATTGTCAACGCCACATTTGTCAATAGCATGTTTGCGTATTTAAGACACCCTTCTCTACGTGATGATGTTGCTAAATGTTTGGGGTCCATAATTCGAAAGGGGATGCTTCCAAACGAGAAAATGTCACTTATTGAATTTTTAAACGTTACTAATGTTCTATCGCAACTAGATATTTCTGGCGATAGCTTTGTTGAAGAAGTAGCTAAATTGATCAACATCATTGGAATTGAACTTAAGTCTATTTGGCTTGAATCGAGTGACTCTGAATTACAGCTTAAAGATAAATCTTATAATTTTATTGAACAACTTATGCCAATGTCGTTAAATTTTTTGTCAAATAAAGAAAACTCTATCAGCTCTTCAGTTTTCGGCGTTATTGGAGAAATTCTATTATTATTCAAAAAGCAAAATAAAAGCGGAGTTCAGCTCTCTCAAGAAAAAATTCAATTCTTAGGTCAACTCCTTCAAGTCGTAGTTGTTAAGCTACAATATGACGAAGATTATGAGCTCTCAGACAATATTAGAGCAACACCTGATTTTACAGATCAGTCACGCGATGAGGATGATGAAGACTCAATGTTTGCTAATATTAGGCATACTCTTAGACAATTTTTGGATGCAATTTACTTTTTAGTTCCAAAAGAGTACGAGGAGTATATTACAGGCGTCATACGACAGATTTTCGACAACATTCAAAAAGTCGGTTTGTTATCCAGTAGCGAAGAGGCAAACTCTCAAGGTGGATCAACTAAAGTAAAGTGGATTCAGGCAGAACTAGCTGTACATTTAACGCATATCTATATCGAACAGTCTAGCTCCAGAGGAGTGCTTATTTTTTCAAAAGATCAGCTTAATTCTATAAACCAAACTAAAAGTGGGACTACAAAGAACCCACCAAACAATAAGGTTCTGACAAATTCTAAAAAATCATCTGAGTTGACAGATTTTGGTAATTTGTGCCTACATCTAATTACTTCTGGAGTTTCTAACTGCGTAAACCCCTTAGTATCTTTGATGTTCTACGAAACATGCGTAAGGTTAATTCAGCTATTCGAATATCGTACTGAAGCTATACCGATGGTATTGGCGCCTTTCCTTGACAATAGAGGTATTCATCATCATCACTTATACACTCGTACCAGAATTTGGTATTTCCTTTATAGATTCATTAGACTTTCTAGAGCAGAGGAAATCGCCCCTTATACAAGTGAAATCATAAAATCGATCACGGTAAATATATTTTAATTTATTTTTTAATTGATCCCTAAAAAAACTCTTTTTATTCTTTTTTAGCCCCTTTTGGCTATCCAAGTTCAAGTATCTATTTCAACCATCCAAGGAGGAATAAAATCGTTAAATGGCTACGGTTTACTTGACTCTCAGCTATACCTTTTTGAAGCATGTGGAATTCTTCTTTCATATCCGGATCTACCAGAGAATGAAAGGGTATCCTCCCTAAACAAAGTTCTTGATCCTTTGTTTTTAGGAGTTCAGCAATTAATGGGCCAAAACTTTGAATTTTTTAATTCTCAGCCTATCGCTCTTTTGCAGATCCACCACTGTTTAACTGCAATCGGCTCAGTATTTCAAGGCTTCCCTGACGCTAAAGTCAACTCAAACCCCAGCCTATTAACAGAAAAATTTGATACAAAAGTATCACCCATACTTTCTGAGTATTTAAAGAAGGCTGCGAATATTAGTAGCGTAGCTTTAGAAGCTCTAAACTCATATACAATAATAAGGGAAGGAGTTAGATTTGTATTCACCAGGCTTATCTCAGCTTTAGGGCAAGAGACTTTAGAATATCTCCCTAGGCTTATAAATGGGTTGGTTTCTACAAGCGAGCTAGATGAGCTTAGCGATTTTCTCACATTCCTGGGATTAATAATGTATCGCTTTAAGCCCTTTATCTCACAAATTGTTAGCGATCTATTGCTTACAGTAATTGACAAGGTATATAGCGTACTAAATTCAACAATTAGCGGAACTGATGATGCTATAATGTCAACTAATTTGAAAAAAGCATATTTAACATGGATAACATCTATATTCAATGCAGATTTGGATTGTATATTTTTGTCAGATGGTAAGTTTATATTTATATTTATATTTATATATTTAATTTTTATTTCAGACAGATTAACTCAATTTTGATACTATAGGAAATGCGCCTCACCTAGTTACTGTTTTGAAAACTATATTGATGCTGGCTGTAGATAACTCAAGCCCAGCCATTCAGAGACTCTCATTCAGTATTTTCCACAAAACGATAATCGGATGGCTTATTGATACTCATGGATATTATGAACTAGGAAATATATCCTTGGTCTCAGGGTACAACG
The DNA here is from genome assembly GCA_001970855.1 of Smittium culicis. Lineage (NCBI taxonomy): Eukaryota > Fungi > Kickxellomycota > Harpellomycetes > Harpellales > Legeriomycetaceae > Smittium > Smittium culicis. The sequence goes on along the minus strand of LSSN01003016.1, from coordinate 20,227 downwards.
CACCTAGCACCGCCAGTAACAACAGTAACCAAGCTTTTCCTTTTACTACAGGCAAAGATCCATCAGCAGTAGATAAATCTTTTAAAAGCGATAAAAAGACCCTTAGACAGTTGTCTGCTGAATGCATAAGACTTGATTATGATTCACAAATAGTTTCCCAAACTCGCTCGGTTTTTAGAAACTTTATTCAACAAGAGGTTCTTCCAATTTGCTTCCAGATACCTTCATCTGCTGAATTTGATATGTTTGATGCACAATCTTTCCAAACAGTCAATGAAATTTGTGGTGTTTTACGTGGTTTTGCTCTTTCAGGCCAAAAAAATTCCATTAACATTTTATCAAACAAGCTTAAAGCAGGACCCATAGTCTATGTTCCAAACAACTTTGATATTCCCGCTAACTTTGAAAAGCAAGTTGTTTCTGAAAACAAAATATTATCATTTTTACTCTACGAGTTCCTACCCAGCATAGGTTGTACTCAAGACTCATCTACCAATTTTGTTCAGGGATTAGCTATGTTAGATTCACGAAGATTTAAGAGCTTTTTCCAGGTAAATACAATTTTTAAACTAGCTTTTTTCTTTTATTAACCAAATTTTTTTTCTAATGCTATAGACATTTATTTCTCAAGCAAAAGCAAGATAAAATTTCTTTTGACTGTCATGAAATCAACTTGAATTGCCTAGTTAACTTTGGATGCATATTTACTACTAATTAGATTATTTGTTTTAATTTACTTTTGAGCTATTAAAATTCAAATCACATACCCTGATTTAAATATAAGTAACATCCCTTATAATTTATAGTATATTATACTCTATACCTTTGGCTTTTTAATTTGGATTAGATAAAACTTTTAACTACAAGTAGAAAATAGCAATCTTAAACTTTGCTTATAAATAAGGGTTAGGCGTGCTAGATTGGATATCATGCCAATTTATTCTACATTTAAATGATTAAAAAAAAAAGAGTCAATAACATTTGTTAAAAATCTTATGGAAAATTATTAGGTATCCAAGAAAACACATTTTTTTCATTTATAATACGCTGCATGATAAATATAGCGTTATGAAAATTTATCTGTTGTTTTCATATATTTTTTTTGAATAAAATTATTATATTTCTTTTACTGGAAATTAAGTAAAAAGCGAAAGTAATTTTGGAGATCGTGATACAAATCTCATTACTTTAAATTACATAAAGCTGACATACATTTTAATTAATAAGTTTTTTTAATAACATTGTCTTTTTTGTTAAATATTGAGTTAATAACATAAGCTTACAAAAAATGTATTCTTAATGACGGGATATACAAAACCTAGAAATGATGAACCCGATTTCAAGAATCGGGACTGAAAATTCGAATTTTAATTGGGCAACTCACGAGTAGACGACAAAACATACATCTATTGGCCAATTGGTAACAGGCTTTCGGCACTCGATACTCGAAAATGGACCCGTCAGGTAGAACTATATAAGACTAAAAGTATCACCTGTTATACCGATATATGTAGTGGTATGAATCCTTTTGAATTAATTTACTTGATAATATCCATATATTCTTAAAATCGCTTTTAAAGTCAATTAAATAAAATAGTAAAAATATATAATCTAATTAAGTATATATAGAATGAGATTATCATTTTTTTGACACCATTTTTAATAATCGAAGTAGTTGACCTCAAAGTTGTGTATTAGGTACTTTTAGAAAAAAAATAATTTACTTAATCTATTTCAAATTTGCTTGTAGTAGCTAGGTGTGATTTTTTTTCTCGTTTATATCTTTCGTTATCTTGATACTGAAAGGATTGGGAATCAAAAAATAAGGTCGAAAGCTTATCTGTTTAAATGAATATATCTGGTATATCATAATTTTAATAGACTAAGAAATATTTTTATCAATATAAAAATCCTTATTTGTCGTATAAAAATAATTGCATAATTACTATTATTAAAAGAAGAAATAAATAGCACTTTTAAAATTAAGATTCGATATGCATCAAAATATAATGACAAGCTAAAATAAATTATATAAATCATACTTATAAATTTATGTTTATATTTTTCGAATGATGCTATTTATAAAATATTAAAAAATAAATTTACTATCTGTATTGAATATTTAGTAAATAGCAACTCAACTTTAAATAGCTAATATATTTAGAAGTTTTGAAAGCCATATAAATGTCTATAAATATAACTCCGTATTATAATATGCTTTTATTTCCTACAAATATTATCTTTGTAAAAATTTAAAAATAAAATAAAGTAAATCAGAATCAGAATCAAAATTATCTATTATATAACGACATTTATATATATGTATATTAAAAAAAAACAATCAGCTAATAATAAAAGTACAGATTTAATTAATAAAAATATGGTGAAATAAAATAAATCATCTGAAAAAAAGTAAAAACTCCGACCTAATAAATGTAAAGAAACAACCATATAAATAAATTTTCCATGAAAAAAAAGAGTAAGTAGTATTGATCAAGGTATGTAGAAATTTTAAATAGAAATTCGACATTCTTGACAAAGAATAAAATAGTTCTTATCTTTAATATATTGGTATGAATGCTATAAAATTATTACTAATATTTGCTGAAATGTAAAGGCTCCTCGATTTTACTATTTATTCATTTAATTTTTAAAACTATTATTTGCTAAAAATTCATATTTTTTATTGGGTAATAGTTTAATATATGGGAGATTCAGAACGAAGAAATAAATTTTTTGCAGCTTATAATTATTGGTCCGAAAATTGTGAATTTGAAATTATTATTGGTTGAACTCGAAAGGAATTTTGACTTTTTCTATTAATTTACTTCATTCTAAATAAATTATTTTCCAGAAAAAATTCAAATTATATTTATTGGATATTAATAAACATCAATTGTATTAAATTGTAAGTCTACATAAAAGCACTCTCTTAGTATATAATCTGACATGTAAATTTCATATAATGTAACTCCTTATTCCTAAAATTTACAATATAGCAAATATTCGCCCAATTATAACAAAGTATAAATCAAAAATTTTAGTTTCTCATAGTACTATATTTTTCAATATTTTTTTAGATAAAAAATTACATTTAATTTTAATAAGATTTATACTTAATAATACTTTAACTTCAAACTATATTGAATCCATAATCAATTAATAAATACATAAGAATTCATATAAAAATAACCCTCGAATATCTTAAAGAATCATATATTAGACGCTCAAAAAACTGATGAAACCCTTAGTGAAAAACGGAATCATCATAAATATAGCCAATAAATAAATAATTAAAGATGACAAATATCAGTCACTAAAAATTTTTCCAGGCTCGATGATAATAGTAAAGTTATATTAATTCAAATAAAAATTAATTACAGAACGCACTAGAATTATACCAAATAAACTGAGGTAAGCTTTTGCTAGTTTATTTGATTTGAAATTAAGCTAATAAAAGTACCTAGGAAAAAATCACTTTTGCGATATAATAGATCTGGAAATGAAATCAGATTTTTAATTCGGTTTATTTTATTTAAATTATTAATTATAATAATCTAATGGTAAATTTCTTTGAATTTTTTTATAATAACTCTATCCACAGACTACCATCTATCTCAAGATATAAAATTAATCGTGTATAATATTAAATAATAATATTAACTGAATGTGGAACTTTATAGATTTATTGTGAATTCATAAGAAGAATCATATTTTAATATTAAAAAATATCTTTTATTGTCATAATTTGGTTTTAAAAGTATACTTTGACAATGAAGAGGGATAAAAATTAAAAGAATAATCGCTTTCTTTATCAACCCAGGCAATAATATCATAGTAATATTGACAAGAAAAAACTATATAGAAAATATTTATATTTTATATTTGGTTGTATGAAAGAATAAATAAAAATTTAATATCAGAAATAACATTCAAAATGTTTAGGAAATGAGAATTCCGCGTTATATAAACAGCCATAAAATAGTGGAGGTTGAAGAAAAATATAAATTTATAAAAAAATTATAAATATTTTAATATCAGCAAAAGTATGGCCCTGTTTTATAGTAGTTTGATAGATAAACTTCAGTAATCGTGAAAAAAAAATCAAATCCTTTTTTTGAAAAAAAAGCGAGGAAATTTGCACATGAATACTTTTGTTAAATATTAAACAAAATTGGATGTAATAATAACATTTAAAAAAATTCTCATTTTAGATTTCGTTTTTTGAATTTCAATTCAAGAAAAATTTTTGTAATGAGAAAGAGGCACTAGTTTTTTTTATATTACATTTATGAATGTATGAAAAATTAAAGAGTAATAAAATCGCTAAATCTACTAAATAAAAATCTAAAAATTATTAAAATTTTACTATTTAAAATAAATAATTATTTTTATTCTACTTATTTAACGGTGAAAAAATAGAAATTTCTTATTATGAAAATTTAGAAGTAAAAATAATCGACACTAAAAATTTGTAATTAAGTGGATTTTTTATAGAAATTAATCCTTAATTTTATTCTAAAATATTCAAAATACTAACCTTTAACTTTTCTTTATTTAACCGCATTTTTTTTAAAAAGTTATATCTTCAATATCACAAATTCTACAGACGCTATCAAATAAATTGAATAATTAGTGGGGGGGGGGTCTTTAATCTGGCTTTCTAATACTGTAACTATACAAAAAAAAAGCATTAAATTATTAATTAGTTTGTAAATTTATATATAATTTACCAGGTAAAAATTTAATAATATATTGTTATAAAAGTTAAATACACACTCAAAAAAATCATAGCCTACAAGATGAAATATTTAAAGGTTAGATATAATTGAGAATATAACACTTAATTAAAAATATTGATACTAAGATAACTATGAAACTAGTATTTTTTTCCATGGATAATTCTATTAAAAAAAGCTTATGATTTTTTTATTGCCTATACCAATATATTTCATTAAAACTTTTTGAATTTGTACAATTTTTACTAACAGAATTAATCAAGTTTACAAATTTTTGTTATATTAACAAAATTTAGATTTTCATACTTTGGATTGATTTAGTAGATATAATAATTTATTGGGGTAAGATATTTCATAAACATTGAATAACATAACAGCAAAATTGAATTTTATATTACCTATAAAATTGAAAAGTTTCTAAGATATAAATTATATGCATAAAAAATCTTAAAAGTTTAGATAATATCTTAATATTAATAAGGGATGAAATAGAGGTAAAATATTAAAATATTCTGGAGTTTAGATAATTGAAATAAAAAAACTAGGATAAATCATCCAAATATGCTATATTCAATATTGTGATCGAAAAAATATTCTTAAAATATAATAATTCAATAAATAATTAATTCTAAAAACCAATTCACGTAATTTATAGTAAAAGTTAATTATGCCCATTAAAACATAAAAAAAGTAGATTATTCAAGACACTAACAAAAAAATATGCCTTTGATCTAGAATAATGTAAATAATAACCAAAGAAAAGGAATAAAATATAACAATAAAACTTTGACGCTTGCAAATGTTTTAAAAAATAAATTTATATTTATTGAGCGGCTTTTTTCTCCAAAAAAAGCTTTCTGAGAAAAAAAAATACGCTTTTTGAAGCTATTAGCCTCTTCGAATCCTTTGGTTGAATCGTAAATATTTTTTTTACTGCTTTCTTTGGTTATGATAAATGGAAAAAGGTATCATTTTTTTATTTGGGCTATTTGAGTAAAAGTAAAAAGTTAATGAAATAATATAAATCTTTATTGACTCTTAAAAGTATTCAAGCAATATATTTTTGGTGATAATAAGGTGTATCATAATATATAAAATTATTAATACTTGATTAGATGATGAATATCCAATAGGATCATTTGGTTAAAATCAGTTATCTGTTGAATTTTTTAGGATTATTTGTATATATAATTTAATAAGAATTTTTTGGCTTTGATTTTTTTTTTTTTGTTGGAGGTCGTTTTTTTGTAGATAAAAATATAGCTTTTATATATATTTTAACTATTCGAATGCATAATAAATTAAAGCTTAAAAAAAATTAAAAGGAGCGAAAATATAAGTAGATGCATTAAATCTTTACGCTTATTAAAGCTAAAAATAGAAAGAAAATACATTCGCTTGATAACATTTTATGCCGTAACTAATTTTTTTACAGAAATTTTATGATAATGTATGGCCTTTTTTTTAAAAAAAATTACTAATATTTATAGCTTTACTTTCTTATTAATTATAAAAAAAATTTCTTCAAACTGGTATCCATCTATAACTATGATTTATTATTAATTTAAAGTCCTTTTTTTTTTTGATATTTTAACTTTTACACACTGCTTTTTATTTTTTATAAGATTTAAAAGAAACGAATTGAAAAGTTTTTGTCTAAATAAATTTAAAATAAATCCAACTACAAATTTAAAATTTAATAACAGTGGTAATAAATAAAAATCAGGACTCATTTGAGTTGCACATAAAATTTATCATTCAGAACTTTGACATGTCTATAAGCTACATGTCGATTTTATCTTGATAAATTTATATATATTAAATGTAATCGAATAAAAAAACTTTCTTTTAAAAAAATATCACATTCTATCCACTTTTTCAAAATAATGTCAGAAATACCAATAATACCCATCCAAATCATAATAGGCGGAGTGGAGTAGGGTGAAAATTTTTTTACTTTTTTTTATCTTATGTAATTAGTTTTTGATGCTTTTTATTGCGTATAAATAAATTTCTAGTGAAAAAAAAATAATTAAAAAATATTCAATTTATAGTATTTTCGGAGATTAATATACTCCCTTTTACCCAATATTGCATTAAGAAAATAATTTTAAGTACATTTTATTAATTTATAATGATAAAATTAACATTAAATTAATTTATTAAACATTGTGAATAATTAAAATAAAGATTTTTATTAAATATACATTCGAAAGAAAATGACTGAATATCAAATATTGATTCTGGAAATTCATAGGTTAGTTTTTTATAAAAAAGAAATATAATCAATAGGGTAGTTAAAAAATAAATTCAGGAAATTAATATTTAATTTAATAAATATATTTCAGAATTATAAAAATAACAGTGTTAAACAAATTATAAGAGCATAAAATATACAAAATTTTCAATAATTAAAATTATTAATTGAATGATAGTATTAAACTAAATATTTTCAGAAATAGGAAAGGAGATAATCAGTATATAAATATAAGCATGTATTAATAATTCCAATGCATTTTCTAAATAAGCTGCAAGATAACTCGCTTTATTAAAAATCACCCATAATTTATAAATAATACTATTTATAAATAATATTATAATACATAAAGGTGAAATAATAAACAATAAAAACATTTTAAATATATAGAGTAGGTACAATGCTAAAAATGAGAGAAATATTTCATTTTTTCTCTATAAATTCCAAGTTTTCTTCAGGATAGATTTCAAGATCCTATTTATTAAAAAATTATTTATAAAAAAACCAAAAATAACGAATCAAATTATTTTAGTATGTAAAATATACATTTTTGAGTGCAAGAAAGTATTTAAGAGATTTTTAATGTATTAAAATTATGATAATTATCATATGCGTGATAATATATTATACATTTTTAATTTTCTACTTTGATGTGTTTAGAGAATTTTCGGAATAGAAAGAGATATGAATAACGTAACATGTGATTATGATTCATTTTAATTCTCTGAAAGAAACTAAATTAAAGAAATGATGAAAGATAAGTATAAAATTGCATAATAAAAATTTTCTTTCCATTTCAAGTCAATATTTCAGCTATTAATAATATTTATATATTAGACTAAATTTTTATATTCGTTTATAATTTTTATGCTATCAAAATAAAGTGGATTTAAATTTTGATAATATTTTATTACCTTTGTAGTATTTATTAGGTTTATTTTTAGGCTTAATGAGAAAAAATTTTTCTCATTACGTTAGATTATCGGATATAGAGCAATAATTATCTTGCTATCTTTATTAATTATATGTAGAGTTCTTGATTATTAGTGCAATTTATTTCATATTAAACTTTAATATTGGCCTAATTCATATGATAAAGTTGATATTTAGGATTAATTTTTTTATTGAATCAATTAATTTAAATTTAGTTCAAAATTAGTGGCAGTTTATATTCATCTTCCACCTGAAACTATTCAAAATAAACGTTTTATAAAAGCAGAGATTTAATTAAAACAAAATATCAAGGGTTATTTTATATCTTAAATCATATATTTACTGATTTAATTTTTTTTATGTTGAATATTTTTCTAGTAGAATTTATGTATTATTTAGATTATTTCAACTAATACCTATTACTAAAAAACTTTACTAATTTATAAATTAGAAACATCTTTTTTTATCTTCGTTTAATTTTTATAAATTATACTGAGCTTATTTTATATTTTTATTTATATAAAGATATATAAAATATTATATAAATGAAAAGGATATGATTATCATTTTTTACATCTATAAAATTCTTAATTTAAAGTCTTTTTTTTTGGATTATTGTGTAAAATGATGGGTAATAAAAAAAAAAGAAAGTTTAGTTATTTAATGAGAATTTTAATATTCTAATAAAAAATTGTTTTTTATGTGAAAAAATTCTATAAATTGATGCAACCCCTCCCCCACCTTCATTTTAGCAATCTTTTATTTATTGAATATTATGGATTATAAATTAAACATAACTTATTTTATTATGTATACCTGTATAACTTCATAGTGATTATTTTATATTTGAATGTAATTATTTCATGGAGAATATTTTTATTTAATTATATTTATAAATCTATTACATGACACGAAAATTTTTAATTCCAGTTAAAATTTGTTCTAATATATTGATAAATCTATGTTAATAAATATTTATAATTAAAGAAGGCTCAATAAATTTTACTTCAATTAAGCATTTTAATTCAAAAAAATCTGGAGTACATAACTTATAAAAAGCTGGATAATATAATAGTAGTACTATTTGTAATAATTACATATATTTTTTTATGCGATACTGAATATCAAATTCATATATAAATCTAGAGTTAAACAAAATTGTTAAAAAAAATTTCAAATTTTTATTGAAGTTATTTGAATTATGCAGTTAAAAAAAATAGACACTATACTTGAGAGTGGTATCTAGATAATTAAAAGGAATCGATATTAAAATTACTCAAATATAAATATAATGTAGAAAATTAACTTTTGATTCAAATAAATAAAACTTTGATTTAATAACTAAATAACTCATAAAAATAGATTTTGGCGCATTAATAATTTTTTTGTTGTTTATATCAATAAATTCGTCGACAAAATTACGAAATGACTAAATTTATTTAGTGGTAAATATTTTTAAATCGAAATATATACAACCTTTTTTCAATCATTTTTTCGTTTTTTAAGCTATATAATTTTTATTTGATAAAAAATTTCTCACTTTCCTATATATATTTGCTAGATTTGGCCTCATTTCTTGTTTTTTTTTGTATATTATTTATAGAAATATTGTATTAGTTTTCAAAGGATTGGCTACAGAATGTATAGATGGCCGCAGATTTTTTAATTTTCTGAAACTACGTTTATATTTTATTATAAGATTTTTATACAGATATTGTGATTTTTTAGGTTGTTAATTTTAGTAATTCTACATTTTATCTATATAAAATTTTGTAAACTTGAGCTTTTTGTTGTTTTTTTTATCTGAATTGTTTTTAATTAAAGATATGATGTCTCGAAAATATCCTTGGAATTTATTTGATATTTTATATTATAATTTTTGAAAATTATTCGTCTGCTATTTATCTGAAATATTTAAACACCATCACCCAGCGATTTGGAGGACAGAGATTACAGAGGAGGAACATCTAGAAACAGGAGGAACCGATTCGTTTAGCACTGTCTGAGACATTATCTGTGCACAAGTCCAGCGGTCGACAGCATTACGGAACTCAGACGTTTAGCAGCTTATTTTAGGAGAGCCAGGTCGATCATTCCCACGTTTGGGTAAGAGCCTATTTTTTATTAATCCTGCTTGATGTAGGCTCTGACTAGGAGCTCGATGATCTAAACGAATTCAATTTTGTTTGAACGAGCTTAATTCCATGACTGCTTGTAACTTCAGTCATCCAGCCTAATTGAAGCAATGCCTGGGTAGATCTTTCGGTTGGTAGATTGATCCCATTTCCCTTTAGGTACGCAGCCGGTTGACATGCAGAGGAATGCATTAATATTTGAATATTATTTTTTTATGCCTTGTACTAAATTTCTATTTTTTTAGTTTATTTAACGTGTATTTTCTATTGTTTTTATCGTACCAATAAAATTCCGTGATTAAAAAAAAAAACCATATCACCCTAAAAAATATCTGAGAAATTATAATTTTATTCTTTTTGTCAATTTCAAACTAAAATTGAGATTACTGATTTTTATATTTTTAAGCAAAATAAACTATTCGAGCAGATGTTTCTTGCTAAAATTATAGTAAATAAAAATATTACATAAAATTAATAAATTTTAAAATTTTCTCGTTTCATTTATGAATTAAATACATTCAATGCCTATTAGAAAATAGCCAAGGATATAAAATTTTGTTTTTAATTATATATATCATGATCTATTTTATATGCACTTGCTATTTACATTTAATTATATTTTAATCTTTAATCAATATATTGTAATTTCCTAACTAAATTTCTCTCAAATAATTGAGATAAGATAATTTATACTTTGGAAATTTTCTAGGCTTTAAGTTTTATATTCAAACTTATTTGATTCAAATATTTACACCTATTATAAAAGGCTTCTCTAGGATATTAATTTAAAGCAATTTTTTATTATCTTTTTCTAAGAAATTTTAAATTAATTATTCTTTTTACTTGATTTCAATTAATTCAAATTATCTTTTCCATAAAAATTCTTATAATTTATTTTGAATAAACAGATTTCCTAAAATCTATTTTAAATTGATGCCAAATTTTTTTTTTAGCTATCCTTGGCATAATTGGGTTATATGTATTACTTTTTTGATAGGTATTATGCCTATATGAAATTTATTAGATATTGACAATATTTTGCGTATATATAAATATTTTCAATCATAATAAGTATAATATTTCAATTCACCTCCAACCGAAACTTTTATTGAGAGAAATTTATTAATAAATACTATTCTAGCAAATATTAAAATATTAATATATGATGACTTTATTTTATAATTTTTAATTGGTTAATTACTAGATGTTATCTAAAATTTTACTCAAGTTCGAATGATCAATAGTATTGTAAGTTGTTAAACAAAATACATCGGATTTTTATATTATAATTTTAATCATCAATCAAATAACACTTATTTCTCTAAATCGGGATTTTTTTTTATAATTTTCTCGAAATTTACTTTACTATAGGAATAGTTTTAATTTATAATTTGTTTAAGAATATTTACTGAATAGTATAACCATTTTTTTAAATTCAAAAAAGTCACACCCAAATTGAAACTAGAACGAATGATTATTATATCTAAAATTAACCTCAAAAAATTCAACCATAAAATGACTATTGAATATATGTATATTAGCTTTATCAATAACTTTTAATATTTCTAAAACTTGGTTTAAAGTTATATTTTTTGTTTTAAAAAATTGTGGAAACCATGGGCTAAGTATTTATATTTATAACTATAACACCTTTCTTTTCCAAATTATCGGTAACTGGATATATTATATGATACATACAATATATTTAATTGATAATTTTAAAAAAACATTATAACTTTGTTTAGAAGATTATAAAAGTTAAGTTAATGATTTTTTTAATTAAATATCAATTCAATTTTAGGAGATCAAATCAATTCCCATACGCTTAATACGATGTAATCAAAAAAATTACTTTCTTTATTAAATACTATAATAAAATTTCTTGTGCCAATAAAATTCCGAAAAAATTTTAATTAGCCATAAACTACCAAAAAATATATTTAAGTGTGTATAGTACTAAATTAATCAATTGTGTAACTTGCATTTTTTTTAAAAGCAAAAACAATATATTGTATTTAAAGGTAAATTATTAAATTAGTTTAGAAATACAATAGCATTATAGGTTTAATTAAAATTCATGGATTAATTTAATTTTATTGAGCTATTTTTTTATTCTTATTTTATTTAAAGTCAGTTTTCCACATTTTTAGCCAAATTTGAATACATTAATTGAATTTTTTACTTTAAAAAGTAAAATCTATTCAGATTAGAAAAACTTGAATTATTTTTGATATAATCATATGTTTAAATGTAAATATTTTTGAGGAAAGAAAAAAACACGTAAATTTTTAATATGAATGTTTCTGCTTTCTAAGGATACTTTTATGTATTTACGATTTATGTTTATTTCAATTCTAAAGAATAAAGGCAATTTAATTTTCAAATCAAATCTATTAGAGCCCACAAACACAGATTGTACGTAATAAATGATCTGATTATTTTTTCAAGATATTAATGAGAAATGTTTTAATATTTTAAAATTTAGAAAAATATTTACACGGTATACATTCATGAAGGCTATTTTTTAATTTTTAATATAGGTATAATTTTATTCATAATTTTTTTACTGAATGTCACTGTGTGTGTGTTTCAGAGTACTGGTTATGCTGTCATCTATTATTTAGATATGAGAAAGAATAATATTAAAAATGTGTGTTTCATATAAAAGTAGCGAGTATATATACATTTCAAGTGTACATATCATACTAATATAATGCAAGCTCATAAAGATATCTAGTCAAGGAATGCTTCCATGCAGTTATGATATTTTTTTCTGTCAAAAAACTTGCATCCTTAAAACATTAAAAATTTAATTTTAGCTTAATTTTGCTATTATTTTATTCTAAAAATTACATATATTTTCTATTTAAAATCGTATAATTAAAGCTAATCAACAGTTCTATGCTAATTTTTATGAATAAAATCTCTTCAATTATATTAAAATGATGAGTATCATCTTTCAAATGCGTATATATGCGTATATAAGCTATTATAATTACCATTATATCTGACTTGAGGTACACTTGACGAAAAAGAGTTTCGCATATTTAAAATTTTATTGTAATATAACCAATTTGGATATTTTTAAGAGCTATGCACTTAATCAGATTACCTTTTAAAATAAAGTTAGCTTTTTAATAAGTACTTGTATTTTTATTAATTTTTCAGTTATTTTTTTTAAAAAAGTAATTATCCGAGATTCAGAAAAATAAAATGGAAATGTTGGGTATACTAAGGCTTGTAAAACAAAAAAACACAGTAGGCATATAAATAAAATTGTAAAAATAAATACTATTTGATTTGATTGACATATCGATTTTATGAAATAAAGTGGTTTATAAGATCTATTCATTATACTTGTATAGTATCATGGTCATCAAAGAAACGATCGTCATAAATTGATTCCCAGATCCGAGTATTTGAATAATATATTTTCTACTGATCCTTTAAATTAAAAAAAGGGGAGGATTTACATTAACCAAATAAGTTAACGATATACGCTTGGAAAATTTTTAGTTTTGCTATTAAATAATTGAGAAAAAATAATTAAATAGGTATGCAAAAAAAAAAAACAGTAAATAAATAGGTGCTTTGGGGGGGGGGGGTGTGTTGAGGGGAATTTAGTTTTAATAAAGATAAAAAGCTGTGGATAAAAGTATTTTTCAATTTTACTAAACAAGTGAAAGGTTTACAATGTATCAGTTTTTTAAACTTTGTTAAAAGGCACTAATATAAAACTATTCATATTTAGTACGTAATGATTTGAACAAAACATATTTTTTAATTCCCAGTAGGGTTGGAGATACTCTTACTTCATTGGGCTAAATGTGAAACCTTATATTATATTATCTGGATACTATCCATCTTGTTCTAAAAAAATGTTTTGCTGGAATTAAAAGGGATACAAATATTTTTAAAACACCTTTTCGAGTAAAAAAGATTATTTATCGAATTGGCGATAAGGGTGTGGATGTCTGAAGGATAATTATTAAGAGATAATTATATTTTTTGATTAAAAGGTGTGTATTGTCAAGATCAGCTTAATTTGCTAATTATTAAATACTTTTATTCAATTTATAATGAACCATCGATATCCCAAAGATTCACGTTGATCAAGAAAAGCAAAGATACATTACCTAACTATCTTTTGACTATTTAAAGCAATAAAAATTCGATTATTGGTTATAATCTCTGTATAAACATATTGTTGGGATAGCTCGGATTTAAAGATAGATAGAAAATATCAATTTCCAGCATATGTGCTAAAATCATACTCATTTGCCTAATCACAGTCTACTTATTTAATAAAAAAAAATTCTAAAAAGCCTGCTCGAGGAAACTGCGTTATTGTCTAACATCATATTTCAATAAGTTTGTCACATAATTTCATTTAAAGAAATTTGAAGTCATATATGGGATATTCTTAGAGGAAGCGAAACTTTTTTTCTTAGAAATTCTATTAACTTGTATAAATCAGATAAAGTTATTGGTTGCATCATAAAATTCAAAGACGATGAGTAGGAAATTTTTAATAGGAAAAGTTCCGCTCACCGAAATAATCTCCCATAAACGCAAATATTATTATGCAACCAAGTATGGTAAACTTGGATATGTATATATAACTGAACGTTATACCGAATTTAGTTGTAATTTATTTGATGCGTTGGATTAGATAAAGTTCTAATCCAGGTTTTGGGATGAAGCTGCTAATTGAGAGGGAAAACAATAAATAAATCGCAGCGCCGTAACAAAAATTAAGCCCTGATATAATACTTATGTAATGTAATTTCTATTTTTGATATTTTTGAGCTGTATCAAAAAATATACAAAAGTAAATTTAAAAATCGAACCATTTTAGCGGAAAAAGTATAAGCTTAATAACAAGCCGACGCAAGATATTGTTACAGCTTTCAAATATTCAGAGTTTATTATTTTCGTTACTTTAGAAAGATAATCAACCAAGAGTGAATAAAAAACACTAAAGATATAGTTGAAAAAAAATTGCTGGGTAATACAATACAATTTAGCCACTAAAAATGCTACGAGGCTATATATAGGGCTGATTAGAAAATAAAATTCTTTGTTTATCAGTATAACAGAATGTAAATAATTTTATTTTTCAAGTTGAGCGGAACAAGTGAATCTGCGATGATACGATAAAAAGAGCGCATTAATGAAGAATGTTTAGTAATCTATTAGTAAATTGAGAAAATGAGTGGTTTTTTTTATAACTTTTTTATTATTGAAGATTAAAAATCGGAGAATGTTTAAATTGATGGTTAAGAATGGTAAATTATTTAGGTTTTATTTTAGGAAGTTTTTTGGGTTGGGGAGAGTAGAAACAATTATAGATACAGTTGATTTAATTGTTTGTATTAGGCGCAAATCATGTAAAGAATGTTGTGTGATTTACTAAAAAAAAGCTCTGCTATGATGTTGATTTTAAACGGTATATTTAATGGGAATATTGCATACTAATAATCTGATTATGAGAATTACACGTAATAAAATTAAATATTACTGTAAACATATTTTTTCGAGAAAAAGAAGCAGTATTTGATGATTACTCATAAAACATTGCATTAATCTGATGCAGTTTACAAATGGATGTTTAGATTTGTGGAAAATGTGCCAACTTTAATATAAGAGGGTGATTATCAGAGATAAATATTTGATGTTTTTTTTTTACAAGTTTAGTGACTTATTTGATGTGAGCAGAGAAATAAAATAAACGCTATATTATTATTTTGTTTACCCAGTGCAGTAGGGATCTCTTGACCTGCCCAAAACTCAGAGCAAACAAGCGCTATTCCACGGCGATTAGTCATGGAATAATAGTTTGGGGTAGAGCACGAGTGGGGATGAGTATGAAGAGAATGTTTGAGAAGTTGTGTTAGGTGGCCTTCCACACAGCTGGGCCGATTACAGTACTATTCACAGAATACGTATAAATATATTGGAAAATCATGGCTGGCGTTAAAAAAGGTCTTAGTTGCATTCTTATGCAGGTATTGCGCTATTGGACGCACGTAGTTACTACTGCAGAAATCTTTGCATAAACAAAAACATAAACCAATTTATTTAATAATAAATAAAAACATAAATCGATTTAATAATTAATTAAAAAAAAAACTGTTTAGTGTTAAATAAATTTTTTTTTGTTTAACGCTAAATAAAAATCAATTTGGGAAAAAGGAAATTGTTTTAAGCAATCCGCATACTCATTTGGAAACTAATGGGCCTTATTATTGGCTTTTCACAGCGTTCTTGGGATGAATAACATTCTTATTATCAGAATTTCGCAAGAAATCGCTACACCCTCTGAAAAGTCGCCGATGCTATTGGGCGCAGACCGTTTTCAGACCATATATGAGGGAACTAATCCCAATTCTTATTCGAGGCACGATATGCGGCGAAGGGCAACTTTTTAGCGGGGAACAGATGGAGTTGGAAAATGCAGCTAACGGATTATAAGCTCTGATTGGACATACTATGGCGGGCGAATGGGAAAGTCAGATGCAGAGTAGAGCCCAAGAATGATTCAGAAGGAGGTTTAGAATAGGTGCAGCCAATGGGGAAGTTTGGATAAAAAAATATAGTGCGATTATTGGAGTAGCGGGAAAAAAATAGCAGCAGAAAAAAAAGAAATTGGTCTAAATAAATGGGGAGCATTTCCTGAATCGCAGGGCATTAGTATATTAAAACATGAATCAAATGCATTTTATTCAGAGGAGGTTTTAGATTGTTTCTGTTTTTTATTGATATTTCGTAGCTACTGGAGAGCATTTTTTGACTGTGAAGTGATTAGCTTTAATTAAACTGATCATTTCTCATTAAGTGATTAAGTGATTAACATAGTTTGAAAAAATGGCGAGGGACAATGGGCTCTGGGAAAATCTAATAAAAGTATCTATTTTCCCTGAATTTTTTTTCTCTTGAACAAACTAGATTTTAACTTTTTAATTTCCTTTAACCTAGAACGAACACCTTCCAATTATAGCTCCCATCATTACCTTTTGGTGCTACGCTATTATATAATCTACGCCTGCTCCCTTATTCCCCCCAAAATAATACCATATTTCCGTAATTGGACGCTGCCGGAGTTCATATAAATATCTTTTCCTTTTGCCTTAATCTTTGCTTAAAATTAAACTTTAGTGTTTATTAATTCTCGCACCCCTTTATTAGCCGGCCCTTCTATTTGCCCTTATTTTGGTCATCAGTCTGACACCTATTTTTCGCTTTGGATTAATAGTCCTTCTATCCCCTTGTTTACTCTGAACCCTTATACCTATTTCCTTTTAAATAGTCTCGAATATACGACATTTATCTATTTCTAACATCCCTTTGTTTCTTTTCACCCTACCCTGTGCTATATCCCTCACCTTTCTATCATATTTGTACTAATCTTTCTATCACCTCTATTACTTGCGCAAAAAATAACGTTTCTAAACCTCTGCCTTCTATTCCAAAACACTACGCATTAACGTATATTACCGCCACCTCTTTCCCTAATTTTCTAGTCCTGAAATCTCAATAATACCCTTTCTCTTTCTTCCTTCAACCTATTATTTTATTACTCAATACCCTTTTACCAACACTTATACCTGTATAAAAACTGTTTATCTCTTGTAAGCGTACCATCACCACTAGTCTGTATCATGAATCTGTACCAGAACCAAGTCTACTATCCTGGAAACAACAGGTTTTTGCAAAACGCACCGATTACCCACCAAAGCGCTAGGTACTACAACAACAGCAGCAATAGCAACATACAAAACACAAGAGTTAACAGCGTTCATTTCTCAAACAATAATGTGTCGCATATTAACTGTGTAGATAATTCCGCTCATTCTCGGTTTAAGAGAAACAACACAAACACCTTGTTAGTTCCAAGAACTATGGGTGTTTCGAGACTCAATAATGAGCCTCAATTAAACAGTAGGTCTAGCTTACATCCAAATCTTGTAAACAACCTAAACGCAAACAAAATATCTGTCGCCAGAACCAACTATAACGTCAATGGACCTAATACTGGAGTCAGATTTAATAGCGTCAGTGGATACCCAAGCGGATTCAGAAGTGCGCTAGGCCACAATAACGATGCTAACGATATTCGTAAGGAGTATTTCGACTCGTACACTCCTTCAGTGCCTATTCGCGAAAAGTATTCTACTGAGGCACCAAAAGTAGTTCACACATCTTTTGCTCATAAACTGCAGCAACAAGTGGTTTTAACACCGACAAAAGAAGATAAAGAAAAAACCAAACCTAAAAAAGACACTAAAATCGTTCCTGACGTCAGCGATTTTAAACTCGACTTGAACTTTGATAACTTTACAATTTCTTCATCAAGCGAATCTAGTAGCCCCAAAAAAACAGAAAGCGAGCCTAAGAAAAAGAAGAAAGTAACATTACCATCTATAAACAGTTCAGAAACATTATCATGCTCTATAAGCAATAAGTCATCAGACAATCTGGATTCAAGTAGCTCTTCTTTGAATTTCATGGATGATGTGTTTTCAGCAATATCATCAAAGCAAAAGGAGAAGGAGAAGGCGCTTATTTCTAAAAATACTAGTCCAGTTAACACACAAAACACTAGTCCAATACCTAATCATATTCAAAACCACCACAATCATGGTAACTATTACAACTATAATTCTTACAATAGTACACCTAGCAGAAATATGTATTATACAATGTCATCGGTACCAAATCTACCAGCCTTCCAACGCAATTATGATGGTTACCAGAATAACCAATATAACCAAAAC
Source organism: Smittium culicis (assembly GCA_001970855.1). Taxonomy (NCBI): domain Eukaryota; kingdom Fungi; phylum Kickxellomycota; class Harpellomycetes; order Harpellales; family Legeriomycetaceae; genus Smittium; species Smittium culicis. The sequence continues at coordinate 1,386 of LSSN01003016.1, read as the reverse complement.
AATAATTTCCATAGCTATCAAAGAGGCAACTCTAACATTTACGAGCGCCCGGTATTAAACCAAAACCAGTTTTATAACGGAGGTAACTATCCAGATAGTATCAGAGCTAGTAGATCAAAAGATATATCTTCAGACTCTTTTGAGACTATATGTTTCACACGTGGCCAGCATAAATCAGAGTCGAGTTCATCGATTTCTACGATGAATGAGCATTTTGAAGCTCAACAGCTATCAAAGATGGGGCCAGTGGGAGCAGTTCCAGACAACTGGAGATATATAAACAATATGAACAAAAACTATTATTACTAAACACGTAACTGAAGGAGACAGAAGTTTTGTTGAAGATATAATTTTTTTTGTTTCAAGACAGCAAGATAAAGACATTAATTTATAAATACACCATTGTTATTTACTTTTACTTTTAATTATAACTATAAACTTATACAACCACCCATCTTAATTTACACATCAATAAAGAATATATAAAAAACCAATTCGTGTTTCTCATCACTTTTATTGCGTATAGTCTAGCCCCTGTTTCTTTTCTAGCGCTTTTTTATTTGGCTGAAGAGATGGGCGTGAGTATGAGCGTCTAATACTCGTATAATCTTTTGAATGGAAACCTAAAAAGTATGTTTACTTTGTTTGGATTTAAAGCTGTATGGCTGAAAAGGTGTTCTCCTGTACGTAAGAGATATATCCATACTTTGTTTGCCTCTCCCCCCCCCCTCCCCCCAACAATATCCATAAAAAGAAATATAAAAATGCGTTTACGTATGTATTTAGGTTTTTTGTTGGGGGGGATGGAGAATGGGTGGAGGCAGGCAGGTGAGTAGCTAGCCTATAACCATTCGTAGTTTATTTAAATTAGAAATTCGCTGCTAAAGGCAAAGCGTTACTCGGATTACATAATACAAACATAAAACGGATTCAAATAATGTTACTTTGCTTTTTTTTTTTTATAGCGCCAATACAAGTGTGACGAATTAGGCAAGTCCGGCCATTTAATTCTGCACCTTTAATTACTTAACCCTATTTTGCATTTCACCATATTAGCCTTATAAGGTTTGATCCCTTTTTTTTTTTTAGGCTTTTTTCAATTGCAGGCCATTTTCTTTCACTTTAATAGGGCACTAATTATTTTAATTTTGAAACGGCTATATATAAATTAAAGTGCGTTTATCCAAAAGAACATTTCGAGCTTCTATGAAAAAAAAGGCTTGTTTTTTTTGAAATTCCTTGAAATTTTTTTTTTTATTTTTAGATGCCAGCCCCGTTAACCATACTTTAACTTTTTTTTATTCAAAAAAGAGAAAAAAAAACCCCCAAAGCCAAGTCTACGCACATAAGGAGAATAGTTCCGCGCAACTCATAAGTATTAGTGGG
>LSSN01003013.1:0-13876 GCA_001970855.1 Smittium culicis | reverse complement strand
TTCTTAATGACTAATACACAAGGAACGTGATTGATTCCGTATGCCATGATTGGTTCATGACATTACCCCTCACTAAGCTGTTCTCTTGGTCTCGGCTTCTCTGGATATGTTGAGTGGAATTTGTAAACAAGTCTTGGTGCGTGGACGTCAGTACAATATTCCCAAGTTCGGTCTTCTGGAGGGTATCCTTTCCAATCTATTAGATACATAAGTTTTCCTTTGAATAACTTAGAGTCTAAGATTTCTGATACTTCAAACTCTTCATGACTGTTGACAACTATTGGAAGTGGTGGTTCAATCTGCTTACGGTTTATTTCAAACGAGGGCTTATATAGCTTCAACAAGGAGACATGGAAAACAGGATGTATTTTCATTGCTACGGGTAACGATAGTTTTGCAGCAACTGGGTTAATCATTTCTATTATTTTGAACGGTCCAATATATCTGTTATCAAGCTTATTAGAAGGACGGGAAGTCTTTATGTTTGTTGTAGACAACCAAACCTTGGATCCAACTTGGAATGTGTGTATTTTTCTTTTCTTGTCAGCAAACCTTTTGTAAACTATTTTAGCTTGATCTAGGTTTTTCTTTAGCTGTTCTTGAATAGAATTGAGATTAGAGGCAAACTCGGCTGCACTGGGAACATTTGAAGCAGCAATTGAGTTGATGGTTAGATGAGGATCATAACCATAATTAGCTTTAAATGGGCTGATCTTGGTTGAAGAGTGTATGGCGTTGTTGTACGCAAACTCAGCCATAGGTAGGAGCGTAGACCAGTTATCTTGCTGGTAGTTGATAAAACATCTCAAGTATTGTTCGAGTATTTGGTTGACACGCTCAGTCTGTCCGTCAGACTGAGGGTGGTAAGAGGTAGATTTATATAGCTTGATGTTGAGGAGATTTGTGAGTTCTTTCCAGAACTTGGATAAAAACTGTGTTCCACGACCAGAAACTATACTTTGAGGCATACCATGGAATTTAAACACATAGTCCATAAACTTAGAAGCTGTTTCCATCGCACTAGGAGTACTTTTTAACGGAATAAAATGTGCCATCTTGGTTAAGCGGTCAACTACTACTAGAATCACCGCGTTTCCATTTGAGCGAGGTAGCTCAACAATAAAATCCATTGATATAGCTTCCCATGGTCCATTGGGAGTACTAAGCGGTTTAAGGAGACCTAACGGTTTGGATGTAACATGTTTAGCTCGGCTGCATGTCTCACAGGTGTCGATATAGACTTGGATAGTTTTCTTCATGCCTGGCCACCAAAATTTACGGGATATAAGATCATGAGTCTTTGATCTGCCAAAGTGGCCAGCAAGTAAAGAGTCGTGGCATAATTCAAGGACTTTGATGCGGTGCGGTTCGGGTACGTAGATCTGATTATTATGCATAAGTATACCATCATGTACTGTAATCTTAGGGTTAAGTGACTTATTTTGGGTTAACAATTTCTGAGCTTCAGGGCAGACTTTATTTGAGGCTTTGATTATGCTGATCAGATCCCCTGTAGGGCTAATGTCAATTGCGGCCAAAAGAATCTTAGGTTGCCATATTGGACGTGATTCAGCATGATCTACCCCCCCCCCTTAGATTCATTCTTTCTTGATAAGGCGTCGGCCTTTCCATTAAGTGGCCCTGGTCTGTATGTGACTTCTATATCAAATCGAGTCAAAAACAATGCCCATCTAGCTTGCCTTTGGTTTAAGATTTTGGCTGATCGAAAATACTCTAGATTTTTATGATCTGTTATTACTAAGACAGGGAAGGCAGCACCTTCGAGATGGTGGCGCCATTGTTCAAGAGCACACTTGATCGAAAGTAGCTCTTTATCATAGATGTGATAATTTCTCTCAGCTGGATTTAGGGTTCTTGAATAGAAGGCTACAGGATGAGTTATACCATCATGTCTTTGTGAGAGCACAGCACCAAGGGCGTGATTAGAAGCATCACATTCAACTATAAACTGCTTGGTATGGTCTGGGTGTACGAGTACTGGTGCAGATGTACAGAGTGCTTTAAGTTCTATAAAGGCTGACTGCTGTGATGATCCCCAGATAAATTGCGCATCTTTCTTAAGTAGACTGGTAATAGGTAATACCGTTTTAGAAAACCCAGGAATGAAACGTCGATAAAAATTTACAAAGCCAAGAAAAACTTGAATGTCTTTAACTGTCTTGGGTTGAGACCAATTCTGGATTGTGATTATTCGTAAAGGATCCATTAATAGACCTGCAGGTGTAACTATATATCCGAGAAATTCAACTCGATCTTTATCAAATTCGCATTTCTCCAATTTGACATATAGTTTATTATCGATGAGACGTTGTAGAACTGTGCGGACATGATTAGTATGATCATCTTGATTAGCAGAAAAAACAAGTATATCATCAAGATAGATAATAACATATAGATCAAGAATATCTCGAAATATATCATTGACAAAGGCTTGGAACGTGGCAGGAGCGTTTGAAAGTCCAAATGGCATAACCCTGTATTCAAATAGCCCGTATTGAGTGCGGAATGCGGTTTTGTATTCGTCGCCCTTTCTGATACGGACAAGGTTGTAGGCTCCGCGGAGGTCAAGTTTTGTAAAAACTTTAGCCTGTTGAATTTGTTCCAGTAATTCGGTCATCAGGGGCAGTGGGTATCTATTCCGTACTACAATCTTGTTTAAGGCTCTATAGTCCACAACAAGTCTTAGTGAACCATCTTTTTTTGGTGTAAAAAATACTGGAGCTGCTGCTGGTGACTTGGAAGGGACTATAAAACCTTGAGCTAGGTTGGTGTCTATGTATTCTTTGAGAGCTTCTTTTTCTTTTAGCGCTAGTGGGTATATGGTACCATAAGGAAGCTTGGAATCCGATAATAGGTCGATGGGACAATCATATGGTCTGTGAGGAGGCAGGGAATCTGCCAATTGTTTATCGAAGGCTTGGGATAAGTCAAGATATTTTGAAGGAATGGTGATCTTATCTGTAGTTGGCATTAAACGGGGTTTGGCTTGAGTGATTAATCCTATCATGTGTGGCTCCAAGAGTTTTTGCCTTTTTACTGGAAAAGAAAACTGAGGATTGAAATTAATATCTTCATAATCTAGATTTCGCTTTTTGACGAGGTCAATAGTTGTGTCTGACCAAGGCTGGTCAACAGAGGGGTGATCAGCGTTAGTTGTTATTGTATATGAAGTAGTCTCAGACATTTCGTGTGCAGATGCCTTGTGATCGGAGGTGACACTAGTATCTAGCTCCTCGAGGGGATCAGTAAAATAATCAGTAGACGTAGACTCTTGAGAATCGGACTCAGGTTTGGTATCTGTATAGTTGGGTATACCTGGAACCTCCAAATCAGGTGAAGGTAGTTCATGGTGTTCTTTGTGATGATTATTGTTACAGGGGGTGTTATCTGACTCCGGGGCTAGTATAACTTGAAGTTCTTTAGTTAGATGTAGATTATCGTTCTTGCTTTCTTTGGTAGCGTTAACTTGGGTATCGTAGGATTGAGGCGTGTAAGTAAGCGTTTGCCTATGATTGTATGGATTTTTGCTTGACTTATGATTTAGTCTTGAGGCTAAATCTGTGGTACTTATGGTTATTTCTTGGTATTCTGTCGTGGTCTTGGTCATTGGCGTAGTCTTGGTATTTGTCTTGGCCTTGGTCATTGGCATGGGCTTGTTATTAGTCTTGGTCATTGGCATGGACATGAGCTTGTTATTTGTCTTGGTCATTGGCATGGGCATGGGCATGGTATTTGTCTTGGTTATTGGCCTGATATCTTGATTTGTGATTCTGACGCAGTTAGTTTTACAGTAAGCGCCTTCAAATAATATTTTTCTTTTTGCCCAATTTATGGTTGGTTCATGGCGTTCAAGCCAAGGTAGACCTAGGATCATATCTGCGTGATTACTACTGAGAATTTCAAATGTTGTTTCTTCCCAATGGTCGTTTGTGATTTGAATCTTTAAAGGAATGGTTTCATGCGTAATTGGGCCTTCATTCAGTGGACTCCCGTCTATAAATTCAACATAGACGGGATCTTTCTTAGGTACTGTGGGAATGGCAAATGCCTTAGCTAGCTTCTTATTAATAAACATACCAGAGGCGCCGGAATCTATCATGGCCTTGATTTGAAAATTAGGAGTGGAGGAAGAGTGTACTGTGACTTGGACAAGAAAACGATGATCATGTTCTGGTCTTGGTACGGAACAGGATAATTGCGTGGAGGGGCTTACAATATCTCTGGGACTGAGTTCGGTGGAAGCCGGACGTAGGTTCAGAACTGGCTTGCCATTTGTTTCTGAACCTGGTAGTTTCCCTGTTTACCCTTTTTTAATTTTTCGGGGCAGTTGTTGACTTGGTGATTATCGCCTCCGCAGTAGAAGCAGAGGCCGAGTTGCATTCTACGCTCTCTTTCAGCTTGGGAGACAGTACGTTTAATAGCATCTACCTGCATGGGTTCGTATACAGGTTTTGGGACTGGGGTTGGTAGTTGAGTACCCATGCGTTTTCTGGATTTGTCATCCTTGCGTCTTGTAAGCCTGGCGTCGACTGTTATTGCGGCATTGATGTAACCCTCCAGGTCGGATGGAGTTTCAAACAATGCTAGGGTATCGAGTATTCTATCGTGTAGTCCTTCCGAAAATTGTGATACGAGAGCTGACTCATTCCAATCTAGATCCATCATGAGTCTTCTGAACTCAGAGGCGTACATGGATACCGGGGTTGATCCTTGGCGTAGGGCTCTTATGGCGTCATTGGCGGTTTGAGTTCTCTGTGGATCGTCAAATACTTTGGAAAACTCTATCATGAACAACTCGTAGTCAAATAGAACTGAACTGCCCTTTTCTATATACGGACTAGCCCATCTTAGTGCATTGCCTGTCAGAAGAGACATAACTAGACTGACCTTACTAGTTGCCGAATTGTACTGATCGGGATAACTAAAAAATAGGAGACGGCACTGGTTGGTGAACCCTCGGAACTGGCTACGGTCACCGTCGTATCTCTCCGGTAAGGATATGCGGGCAATCGGTACGTTAGGCATGGTTGCCAAGGTTGGAGCAATTGTAGAGATTTTGGCAGTTGTTTGGAGTGCAATTAATTTTGCATTTTCTTCTGAGAGCCTCTGATTCTCATCAATAAGGTGGTTAACTTCTTCTTGGTTCATTGTTAATAGGTAGTAATAAGAGCAATAAAATAATGTCGGGACCTAGATACTAGGTAGTAACAATTATGTTGATTTTTTTAAAAATAATAAAAAGTATAAATAGAATAAAGGATATTTTATTGATATGGAATTAATATAATAAAATATCTAACTTTAAATACTTTTTTGATAAGCCTAAATTATTTTAATCAGTTGAAAACACTTAATGGAATTTTCTAGATTAATAATCTCTTAGACGTAATGATTAGTCATTAAGAAATGAATTAGTAATCATACTTCTTAATGACTAATACACAAGGAACGTGATTGATTCCGTATGCCATGATTGGTTCATGACAATCTTGCTGGATGGAACCTTGAGGGTCATTTCCTTTGAGTTGATTACCATTCCTAAATGGGTGATCGGCTGAGATGGCGTGGTCGATGACTTCTCTGGATTGACCTTGAATCCAAGCTGCAAAAGCTTGGAATAGATTAAGCGCGTGTTCTTTTGGCACACGTCTTTGGATTCCCCCATGATTAAAAAATAGTCTAAATATGCAGAAAAACGAATCCCTTTCGATCTGGACCATTCCAGAACTGGGCAGAGGATCTGGGTGAAAACCAAAGGGCTCAGTGATAGCCCGAATGGCAGGACGCGGAATTGGAAACAGCGGCCATTAAAATGAAAGCGGAGGTACTTTCGACACTGCTTGTAAACCATAATGTGCATGAAAGCATCCTGGAGGTCTAGTGACGTCAGATAATCCTTCCGACGGATCATTCTGCATATCGACGTCAGCGTCTCCATCTTGAAGTTCTGCTCTTCCACATGAAGATTCAGGTTCCGGAGGTCGAGAACAGGTCGGAGGCCTCCAGTCTTCTTCGGGATCGTGAAAAGTTGGCTGTAAAATCCTGGATCCCGTGGTCGGATTTCTTCGATGGCTCGCTTCGTCAGTAATGATGCGACTTCCTTCGTCAGAACTTCGCTGGCCTCCCAGCTCAGCCTCCGTTTGTACCGATGCGGGTGAGACGTCAGTGATGGGCCTGTAGGGTCCATCGCGGGGGCTGGGCGCGTCAGCACCCTGCCCGACGCCGAATCCGTCATCGGAAAAAAAGAAAAGTCGGTTAATGTTCGCGCAAAATCTTCCGCCTTCGGCGGCCAATTTTTCGCTCCATACCGACTTTTCGTTTTTTCCGATGACGGATTCGATGTCGGAGATTTTGAGTTCGTAAAGGGGATTCTGAATCCCCTCGACACTATGTTCTGAACCCATCGGCTGTCCGTCAGTTTGGACCATGCTGATTTGAACATAGCGAGACGGCCCCCTACTGGGGACCCTTGTTGAGCCTCTACTGAGACCCCCTCCCGTGACCGCGCCCTCTTCCGCGAAAATTAGACTGGCGGTCAGAGGTTCTATGATTGACTTCAGCGGTGGTTTCAGCTGCGGTGTTCGGCGACGTAACAGTGTCACTGCTGTACAATTCCTTTGATGTCGTACTCTGCTGGCGCTTGCGAAAGGGCTGGGCTCGCTGTCTTTTAGCTGCTGGCTTCTTGGCTATGAGGGCGTCCAACGCCTCTTGATCCATTAGTGGCTTGTTCTCCTATTCTACCAACTGAGTTGGTTTCCCGTGGAGGTCTGGCCCCTTGTGGAGGTTATCTAACCTCGCTTGTGTGACTATGGCGGCAATGTCTGCTAGGAGTGCCCGCATTGTACTGGCAAAAAGAATCTCGGTATCTTCGGCTGTGTCCATTCCAGGATTTTCCTGAATTCTGCGGTGGAAGTAATAGTCAATTGGCCTTGTTGCTTGTGCAAGTGCCAATTGGATTCCGTAAAGAGTGGAATCAGTCTTCTTCACGGTGCTCGACGCTGTGTCGTTCAGCGGAGGCGGAGTGTAGTTCATCGAACTAGTCCTTGGGCAAGAATGTACAGCAATCTTGCGCTCTTCCTCAGTCAGTGGTGAACGGAAGAAGTCTTCTTCAATCGATGGCAGTGCTTCAGTTAGCGCCGGACAGGATGTGAGATCTGTCACCGATATCCTTGTTTTGACGTGAGGGTCCTCAGGTTCCTGCTCGCGGTTTCTTTCTCTAAAGAGTTGCTGAACCATTTCAATCAACATTATTAGCTGTTCTTGGCTCATTGGTGCCTGGGTGTTAGCTTGTTCCATCGTTAAATAGTTTGAAGGAAATAATTTTTAAAGTTTTTAAAGTGTAAAAAATTTTTAAAGTTGAAAATCTTTATGCTGGCAGATTACCTTTGCGAAAGAAAAGATGATAAGGATAACACTAACGTGTACTTTACATTCTATAGTATAAAAATTTTATTATTTCATTTTATTTCACTTTATTTTTATTGGTTTGTAATTTTCGGTTTAGTATTATCCAATAAGATGGTAACACTTAATATGTCTCCTCCTCTGAAGTATAATGGAAAAAAAAGCTACAGAAGAGATTTCGAATCAGAAAATAGGATTTTTCTCTCTAATTTTTACCATTCCTAAAAAATCGGTGGAACTACGACCTGTGCTGAACTTAAGACCACTGAATCAATTCCTACCACAAATCGACTTCAGATGGGAGGTATAGTACGGCTTTTAAGATAATTATGAGAAAAGGTTGGATGACAAGAATCGACCTATCGGATGCATTCCTGCACATTCTTATACAAAAAGCCTCCCGGAAATACCTAAGCTCAATTGGAGGTCTCGAAAATACCAATTTGGAGTCCTGAAGTTCGGAATATTACTGAGCTCTTTTGTATTCACAATAATTTTCCGCCTTTTTTTAAATGTGCAAGACAGAGGGGGATTCGGAAAAGCTCAAATTTAGACAGTCTAAAAATTCTAGCCTCTTGCAGAGAGGAATATATAGCGTTCTCAAATCAGATAATGAAAAAATTGAAAACTCTAGGGCTTCTAATAAATTCAGAAAAATCAAATTTGAATCCTTCAAAATCAATATTTGAGCTCGGGATGAAAATAAACTCTCGAGACACGAGTCTATAGATACGTAAGGAAAAGGTCAGGGATCTGAGGAGAGGTGTGGGCAAACTAATAAGGAATGGAAATTAAACTACATGCAATCTTGTCTCATTTATAAGAAAAGCTCAAGCTATGGCAGTGGCTCTCTTTCCTGGAAGACTGGTGATACGAAGACTATTAGAACTAAAAAAAATTCACCGCTTTCTGCGAAAAAAGTTTCGAGCTCAATCGTAAAATTGCCGATACCTGCTTAGTAAAATCTAATATTTCGTAGTGACATCTTACAGGGTTGGAATGGAAGATATTTTCTACTGGAGATCCCAGAAGTAGAACTTTTTACATACATGGGTGACTTGAATTGGGGAATTTTACTGGAAGAAAAGCGCTACTTGGGCCCATGGAAACCACAGTAGAATTCCACAAGCAATAAACGTGAAGTATCTATTAGTTATCCTATATGCACTGAAACTGCCAAAAATACAGGAGCTAAGTAATTTAGTGCACCCAAAAAACAAGAATCCATTAGGATACGTGAGGGAACAAGAAGGAAATCGATCCCAAAGCCTTCTGAGCGTATATTATAACCTATGGGAACATTTTATATCTACGCGGAATAGACCTCAACTGAACTCATGTTCCATCAATATTGAACCCGACAAATTCCTCATAGATACTAAAGGCGCAAACCGTATGTTTATTATCGAAAAATGTCTTTAACAAGGTCCAGAAATTTTTCGGAGATCACGATTTTGGATATTTTTGCGACTAGAAAGAACATTCAGCTGATAATTTTCGCAAGTTGGAAACAAAGCAAAGAATTTATACTCACAAAAGTCTTCAATCATGCATAGAACATATAAAAGCAGCCTTACTTCTGTCCTCCATATAATTTAATTCAAAAAATAATTCAAAAATTTTTTTGAAAAAAAATGACGATTACTCAGGTATCTATTTGATGCAAGACAGAAATATGGTATGATAAAGTTATAAAAAAATTCTTTACAGACTCCTTAAGGATACCCTTCATCGAAATTTCTCCAGACCCAGAAAGAAGAAAGTAAGTGTTGCAGAAAAAAAAGGATTGGTTTTTAACTGCGTTGAAAATAAGAATACCAGGTTCAAAGCTAGGAATTACAGATTCAGCTACAATTTTTTTTCAAGATTTTCATTTTTTTCTAACAAACGTAAAGAATAATGCCCTAGCCAGAAGAAATTTGCAGAATGAAGAGAAAATAAAAGCTAAAATATTTTCCTATTAGCCCAATAGATATAATTAATTTCTTGGAGCACTCAAGAATTAATAGTATCTGAAAAATTTCAACAATATTTAGCTATAAGCGTCGATATTAAATATTAATTTTGATCCTACCACAATTATAAAAGACTCTAATTCAATAAATACTTTCAAGAGATAAAAAGGCTAAACTTAAAATCCTTTGATCTTTCTTCATATAATATATCACCAATTTTTGATATACTTAAGCTCTGAAGATAAAAAAAAGCCATTTCTTTAAAAAATTTAACTCAGAAACTTTGTTGGTTAATTATAATCTGTGGATTCATGCGTCCATCCGATATTGAAAGAGCAAATGACAACAGAACATAAATAAATTAGTCATTCGTAAGATTTATATTAGTGGTTCCTAAAGAAAAAAGATCAGGGTCAAACATTGAAAATTTCTCTCATTTACACTCTCATTCAAATAAATATCTCTGCCCAGTATCAGCATATGAAGAATATATTAGGTCATAAAAATTTCAATGCTTTGGGAATCATCCAATAAACCCCAACGGTAATATAAAATTTTTTATTAGAAATTTGACTAAATTAATGATAGAATAGGTGCTCAGAGAATAAGCAAGAACATAAACTCACAACGGCACTCAAACCACCTCCAACCATAAAAAGGATACCTAAATCCAGAGGATTAGTATCTACACTAGCAGATAACGCAGGCGAATCATATGAAGATGTTATTTTTCAGGAACTTAGGCCTTCTAATGGAATATTTAAATATTATTACTAGCTTTCTATTATGTCAAAAATTAACCTCACAAAGCTGGTCTTTGGGAATAAAAACTCTAAAGATAAATAATTTTATTTTACCAACGAAATACAATATTAATTTATTCGATGAAAGATGGCTATAAATTATTGTATGGAAGTAAAATAAAATTATTCCCCGCACATTACTGACCCAATTATATTGAAAAGGAGTTAAAGTTTGGAGAAGATTGTTCCTTGGCCTTTTTATATGCCAAAAGAAAAAAAAAATTTCCTTTTTTATTATTCTGATAGATTTAAAAATTTCATTTGATTGATTTAAATTATTTTGCATTTCCTTTCATGTTTATTTCGAATTTAATAAAAAATAGTTTACTAATTTTTTATTTTACTATCATACAATAATTTATTTAATTCTTTCACGAGCAGTAGATAATTTTATATCTGCCAAATATAGTCAAATGTTTTCGAATATTATATATAAGTTCCGAGGCCTTTAGAAATATTGTTTTGTTTGTATTACAGCAGCAAATAATTAATTATATCATTAATCATAAATCATAAACTAATCAATAAATTAGATTTTTTTAAGAGTGTTGGACGATATAGGGTTAATTATTTGCGATTGTTTTTACAATATACCGATATTTCTTAAGGCCTCAGAATTAAAGTGGTGTATTTGAGCACAGTTAGCTATATCTAGCTTATCAAAAATAGTCTACCACATGTAAAAGGGTTAGTATATCAAATATAATAATTAATATATAATTTCAACTATTTTTTTTGGAATAAACATCTGTTAAGTTATGCTTTTGAATGATTTTACCATGAAAAGTGATATTAGCTGAAATAAGCTCCTGGAAGTAAATATAATAATAATAAAAAAACTAGTCATTATGCCCATTTTATTTATAAAATAAATTTGTCATTTTAATAATTGAAAAGTAATAAATGGCGCTCAAAAGCTTGAAATGGATGTTTTAATTTGTTTATTTTAATCTCAGATAATAAATTGTGTATAGTATTTTTTTTTTTTTAAATAGAAAACAGTACATAATATAAAGTTAATTTCAGAGAATATAATTATTTATAAGTGGGTTTATATATTTAATTTAAGTAATTAGTTCAACAACGAATTCTTTAATAGTATTCTAAAAATCATTATGAAAACTATATAATACCACTTAGTAAGCTGTAAAGACAGTTTTTTTTTGTAGAGATGCTAAAAATAAAATGTATACATAAGGTGCTATATAAAAAACGCAATTTAAGATAAATTCTTATAAAGTATCTGGTATTAACTTGTTAATGAAACAGTAATTAGTTTATCAAGATTTGCGTAATATTTGGCCAGTAGGTTTTTGGTGTTTGATATTTATGCTAGAGTAAATTATAAGGCTATGAAGAATAGGCTTGGTGGAAAATCAAATATGTACAATAAATACATTTCAAATCACGCCTTTATATAAAGAATTAAATTCTAAATTTACTTGACATACAAAAAAGAGTGTAAAAAAATATTTTTAGTATAAAATAGCTGTTAGAAAAATAAGTATTAAAATAATACGCCATTTTGCATAAGAAATTTTTTTTAATTTTAGAAGAATTAAGATAATCAACTGTGATATATGTATCTATAATACATAGTATTATGACATTAAGAAATGCTTTGATTTCATAAATTTTAGCGCTAAATTAACATGATAGCAGCGAGAAATATTTCTGGTATGGAACTGGAAGGCTATAAATTTTTAATAAAATTTATATTCGATTAAAGAAGCCTTGTTATGCATTTGGGCCAGTCTCGTAGCGATAAATCGTTTCATAGCTAGAGTCTGTTTCGTAATCGGAAAGATGTTCGAAGCTAGAATTTGAAATATCTTCCCACTCATAATTATTATTTATTTCTTGAATTTTTTCAATGGCCTTTGTGACCATAGTATCTTCAGCAGAAATGTATTTAAGTTTAGCAAAAGATTTGATAATATGAAAAACTCCAATATCCCCAACATCATTTCCATCAAGGTATATTATTTCCAAGTTTGGACAAAATTCAGTTTCTAAACTTTCAAGACCTTCATCAGTGATATAGCTATTAGAGATATTAAGGTGAATCAAAGATTTCAAATTATTTTTAAGCATTGAAGTTAACAAATCGTTATCTATACTGAGGTCGTCAAGTATTAAAGTGTTCAATTTTGACCCAAAAAGGCTGCTCCACTTTGGCAAATCCTTTAAGTGTATGTAAGAGCAGGAAGTCAGGTCTAAATGTTTGAGGCTGGTCATAAACTGCATTAAAAATGAAGCCGCCGCGGGACTAAGCCAAGTCCAGCGGAATGTAAGCTGAGATAAATCCAGCTTCTGAATTAAATTACAGAGAGAAAGGTTGGGGTATATAGCTCTATTTTGTAAGTTTAAAATCGAAGCTAGATTTCTTGAAATTTCATCATTTGATGGATTTTCGAGTCTTTTTCTAAAACTAGGATCCTCGTCAATCAACTTTGAAGGGATTACATTTTCTTCAAAGAAGTCATTATTTTCTTTACGCTGAACAGATATAAATTGGATTTGGTCTTGTAAGAATTCGATTCTTCTATGGTAAATTACAATGGAAGGCCAGTATTCCATCTTCCATCCAAAAGAGCATGGTTTTTTGTATAACGTGTCAATTTCATCAAAATTTTTAGGGATTTCTGTAAAATTCTCTTTATTGTAAGAAGCAGTTTTTATAGTAATATTTTCATTTTCTGTTGCGCTATTGTAATTTCGCTCCAAAGTGCTATTGTCTTTTGGTACGTTATTAATGGTGTTCTGAGAATCACTATTTTTTCGCTTTTTGTTTAATAATTCAGGTTCTGAAAGCTTATTTGAAATTTGTTGAAAATTATTATTTAAATTCTTTTTTTCATGAATTGAAGGAAAATCGAGCTTTTTTTTATATTTATCAATACTTGAGATGAAATTAAAGCTTAAAGGATCCCAGGAATAAGAATAATCAAAAGTTTCAAACAAAGTTAATAGAAGTTTAAAAAATGATTTCTGTGTTGAAATGATGGGCTCTTTGTAGAGAATTGGTATTCCTGTAACGTAACAAATGCGTGAAATTCTAGTTGCTTGTGATAGAGTAGCCTGATCACAGTATTTGAAAATGGTTCTTAGAAAAAGGTCGTTACTGAAAATTTGAGACATATCTGATATATTTTTATGAGTAAGATCTTGTATTTTTATTTGGCATTATAAGACGAAGATGGCTTTCGTTTTATTTATACCTTTCGAATTTTTTTTGACTTCACAGTTATTCGAATTCCCGACTGAAACATATTTTTATATTAAAAAAAATCGTTCTCAATAGTTCATTTGATTGGATATAAGAAATATTTTTATAAAACAAATTCTGATTAACCAATTATATTACATCAGTTTGCATTTTGGCTATTGAGTGCCAAAATACAAAATCCACTTAACCTTAAGAATCTAAATTTTTAAATTTAAGACTGGCTTTTTATTTATTTAAGTTTGGTATTTTATTTTTATAGTGACTCAATTATACATTCTGGGTGTAAAAAAAATTTCTACTATACTTTCCTTGAGGCACACTTAAATATTAATATTGTTTGACTTCACAAAAATAAAATATAAATACTTTCATAAAGCACGAATTAGTATACTTTTGAAAATATAAAGAAAACACTACGATCTTTGGAAATATAGCAATTTTGGATACACTAGTGCACTTTTATT
>LSSN01003007.1:0-13013 GCA_001970855.1 Smittium culicis | reverse complement strand
CCGCCAGATTGTGAACCGGTTCCAGAGAAGATACCAGCCATCTTTCCGACAAGGGCCTTTTTGGCCCATAGCCCACCTGTTGAATCGATGAAAGATTTGACTTGAGTGGGAGCAGTTCCAAATCTGGTTGGGAAACCGAACATGAAAGCATCACCAGTTTCAAGCTCATCAAGTGTAAACTCGGGGACAGAAGCATCTTTAGGTGGAGCGTGCATTTTTTCCAAGACTTCTTGAGGAAGAGTTTCAGGGAATTGGCGTAGTTCAACATTTACAAGATTGGTACTTTTCAAGCCTTCGACAACCTTATCAGCAACAGCCCTCAAGTGGCCGTAGGTAGAGTAGTATACAACGAATACAGTGGGCTTGGTCATTTTTGTTATTTGTTTTTTTGTTTGTTTTTGTAGTGTTAGTTAGAGTTTGTTTGTTCTTTGATCTGTATGATTGTTGATAATGTTAAAAGTGTCATATTTAGCTCAATTTATATTTTTTTAAAAAAAAATATTAGCATTATTTGGTTAACTATGAAAAAGACATATTTTCTACTTGAACTATTGTAACATTATAGACTTAAATTTTATGGAGCGATAAAGTAACCCTTTCCATTTTACAAAGCTTACTTTTTTTTTCTTCATGGATACAAAGATTACTTCAGGTTAGAAAATACGTTGGAACGTTGGATTAATAATCATAATGAGCTTTTTTGGTTAGTGTATTATTCCAAGATAGAATTTTGCAGAAAGAAAATTAATAATCACCACCAGATAGAATCCAATAATCTTAATTTCCAAAGCCTTAACAGTTGATGGTTATTATAACACTACAAGCCAGTATTTTTTTTATCTAAATTTATAACAAAAACCAATAAATTTTTAACCATTTCTAATTTTACTTTTATAATTATATTTAGAGTTTTTTTTTTTATCCCTTTCACGGGTGTCAGACCAACTTTGATCTACCAAATATATCCAAATATATTCAATAAAAATAATTTAATTCCGAGATTCGTTCAATTGTTGGTTTATTGTATGTTAACAGTGGATAAAAAATTTACTTATAAACCACCAACTAATAAATAAATTACCTTTTTTAAGAGCGTTGGACGGGAAGGGTTAACACTTTTAGGGGTGGTTGGCATATTTTGAACTACCAAAGCTATCCAATAAAATGTCAATCTGGTAAATCAATGTAAAATAATAATAATTTGTTGGCTATAACCTCAATATATTTGGGAGATTATTTCGAGGAGCGGAACTTTTCTTGTTAATTCTTTCTCATTTAGTAACAATACTTTTATTTTTAAATCTTATAAGAATTTATCATATAGTGGTCTAACTTATACATACAAATACCTTTACCTAATGTAAATAAGCAAATAGAATTTCTAATAAAAAAAGCTCCGTTTTACCAAGAGAATCTCATATAATAACAAATGATATATGGGAGATTCTGAACATAGAGATAACTTTGTTGTAGCTTAAAATTATTGGCCTGAATACTCATAAATTTTAATATTAACCCTTTCCAGTTGAATACTCTTTATCCAAATCAATTTATTGATTCGTTTATAATTTAAAAGTATATTTATTATTTGCCGCTATTATACAACTAACCAATGATTCTAAAGGCCTCGGAATTATGATACTTTTAATAAATCTAATTTGCTAAATTTGGTATAACAAAAAAGATCATCTGCTCGTGAAAGAGCTAATGGAGGAATTGAAAAGGTATTTTGATTCTTCCATTTGCGTATTTCACTCTGAATGTAAGATTTGATTAAATTGATTCTAGACTTTCTTTACAGGGCTTTGCATTCTATTTTGCATAAAAGTCTGAGTATTTTGCTAAAACCCAAAAAAATTCTGTAATAGTAAAATTTTTCGCGTCTCAATTTGTAATATTACGTTAGAATTTTTCAAATGATTTTACATTGAGTAGCTTCAATTTTGTAAAGATTTTATTCAATTTATGATAAGATTTCATTTAATTTTGCAAGTTCACATTCGATATTGTATAGATTCTCATTTGATCGCGCAAAAGAAAAAAAAGGTTAATAAAAATCTCTACAGCATAGTAATAGTTTTATAAATGAAAAAATATCCACAAGATTTATTAGCTTTTGTTAATAAATATTTTTCTATAAGTCCTAAAGTCTTATTTTTTTTTTTCCCCTAGCTTTTAGGTACTGCTTTTTGTATTTACCTACTTAACATTCATGAATATTTTAACATTTTTTTACAGCATTGTAACTAATTTCTTTTTTTTCAAGCAAAAATTGACCAAACTTACTCATACCTAAATTTTATCAAAATCAAACTTAACGTACCCAATATTAGATATATATACACTAATCCGAATATAAAATATTAATTAATTATACGTACTATAACTCACAGCAATATTGACACAGCTGTTATTTGGTTCATAAACAGGCAAATTATTTTATAAATTATGAGATGCATTTTTTGATGCAAATTATTATAAAACTACATAACTTGAATACTTTTATAAAACTTTTCAAATTTATTTTTTAGCAGTATTTAATACTAGTAAGTATTGATGTTTTTTAAAGTTTTAATAAAGTGTTTTATGAAAACTTTATAGACATTGATAGCAACTATATATATTTCCATATATACCGGCTAAAAATAAGGTTATAAATTGCAATTAAACCAAAAAAAAAAAATTCGGAATACTACTTAATGTTTAATTTTTTTGATTTCTTATTTTATTTTGAGTAAATTTTCACCTGCCACCTCCATTTGTTTGTTTATGATAAATAATATCTATGAATAAAATATAACTAATGAAAATTTTTTTAGTATAATATAACAAGAAGAACGTTATGTTATAAAATTTTTACAATTATTATACCCTTGAACCAGTTCCCAATGGTTACAGAGTTGCTAGAGCAGCGATCGGAATCTGGTTGAAAAATTATTTTTCTTGATATTCTCTTAACTTTTTGAATATTTTTGAATTTTTTTTTTATATACTTTTGATTTATGTTTAATAAACTAACTGATTCAAAAAAATATTAGAAATAGAAATGGTATGCTATCAGTATAAGTACAGCGAAAATAAATTTATAACAAAAGCTAATTTATGTATAAAAGCTAGGAAAAAAAATAAGATCAAAGGATTTATAGAAAAATATTTATTAATAAAAGCCAATAAATATTGTAGATTTTTTTCCATTTATAAAACTGATACTATGCTGTAGAGAATTTTTTGAATTCAGAGATTTTTATTAACCTTTATTTTTCTTTTGCACGCTCAAATGAGTAGTTATGCAATGTCGAATGAGAGCTTTGCAAAATTGACTGTGAACTTTCCAAAATTGAAATAACTCGATGTAAAATCGTCTGAAAAATACTTGCGTAATTTTGAAAATTGAGACTTTTCTTTTTTTTTAATCTCGTAATTTTATTGGTACGATAAAAATAAAAGAAAATATGTGATAAAATAAACTAAAAAATGGACAAGTTGGTGCAAGGCATATAAAACTAATATTTTAATTCCATTAAATTCCTCAGCCGGTCTACCAGATGCGTACCTAAAGGGAAATGGGATCAATATAACAACCGAAAGATCAAACCAGGAATTTCTTCAAGTAGGATGGGTGGCCTAAGTTGTAAGAAATCTTAGAATTAAGCTCGTTCCAACAAAATTGAATTAGTCGAGATCATTGAGCTCCTAGTCAGAGCACACATTAAACAGCATTAATAAAAAATAGATTACTACCCAAACGTAGGAATGGTAAACTTAAATTGTTAAGTAAATGTTTTTGTTGCAAGTTAGAAATTGTATTTTGGCTCATTATACAGCCATTTACAAAAATAACTGAGAGCTGGCTTCTCAGAGTGCTATTGACAATATGCAAGATTATTAGCAATATAAATTGCATATAGACAAGTTCAATTTACTATAACTTGCAAATTTAATTTAATTAGACTATAAAGTCGCCTTAATAAAAATGGTGTATACTTCAAACAATAAATCAATATTTATTACATTTCAAATTCATAAAACCGCCTTCTTAGAGGGTTGACTTTTCTAGTTGTCGCCATATTAGAGGTTTACTGCTGTATTTTCTGAGTTATTTTTGTATTAGCTACTTGATTTCCTGGTAATTTTTTTTGGAAATGATATATAGCCACCGGTGATTTGATTTTTAATTGTAATTGAATAGCTAATATGATCTTTAATTAATATTTAATACCTATTTAATTCGATATGTATTTATATTTTTCTTAGGTTATATAAAATGATTAACGCTTAGTAAAAAAAAAATGCGACAAAATTTGTTTAATTCAAAATTAATCTGAGTTTAATTAACTATCCTTGATTTTTTCTTATATGTATGGGAGATTATATTGAGGAGCAGGAAATTTCCCGTTAAAAATCTCCTCCTCGTCATCTTTACTTTAATTTTTAAATATTTTGAGAAAGTTCCATAGTATGAATTAACTGATAAAAAAAATAGCTTAACGGAATTCACGAAAGAACCGTATCTTACCCATTGCTGCACGTAGATGTCTAAAATTAGCAGAGGAATTTTTTTTTGGTTCGATAGCTTTATAAATTTGAATAAAAGATTTTATTTGTTTTTTTTTCTCAAACTTTGTTGTAAAAAAAATTCATATCGATTAAAGCGTTGAAAAAGGAAGCCTTTTTATACTAAAAAATTAAATAGAAAACTCGGTGTTTTACTAATGTATATAAAAGTGATAAGATAATATAGCAAGGTGTTGATAATATAGCTAAAAAAAAAGAGCAACTCTAATATAAAAAAATTCCATAAAGAAGTAAATCCTCTGTATAAAAAAAACGGTCAGGAATTGTTCATATGCGAAAACTTTTTAAAGAAAAAAATCTTTTTTTTTATGTTTATTCCTATATTCTTTTTTTAGCGCTAACCTCTTTGTAGCCGTATTTATCTAAGACATGAGTAAATAGAGTTTCCAAGAAAAAAAGCTTATGCTCTTTTGAGAATATCCTATATACCCATTTAATATTCCAGGTGTATCGTGTATTACTATCTATTTATGATTTTATAAAATATTTAAAATTTTTGTTTAGTTAATCGGCTAATCTATTTTCTATCTAAGAAACCAAGGTAGATAATACCCGACCATCGAATTTCCCAATATCATAATTAAATATGAGATATTATTTATAGGAATAGAAATTTTTCGTACCCATCATCTTTGGAATTAATTTTAAAATCTAATAAAAAATATTATCATATAACTACCTGATCAAACCGATGGCTAAAACTACTTCAAAAAAAATGAAATAACTGCCATATTGTAGATGTAGGTTAGAGCGGAGCAGTTTCGAAAGCTATTCTCCAGAAAAGTAATTATTCGGGTTTTTAAAGAGCTTTTTCTCGCTAATTGAAGTTCTTTTATTGCTGCAAAAGTGTCCACTATATTAATAACTCGCTTATATTAAAATATTTTATATATTATATTATTATACTGCTATTAAAACTTTATTGATTAACCTTTTAAAATCTAAAAAATTTTAAAACTCTGAAAAATGGGATATATAAGGATTTATAATTATCTGAATAATTCATCTTTGCTAAAAAATAAATAAATTCCAATATCTTTTACTAGATTTATAAAAATCCTAGTAGTAATAAGCTATGAACATAGATAAATAAATTATATATGTTATATAACTTGTAAAATTAATTATTTTCCACAATAAGCTTAATATTACAACATCATGAACACATAATTCAGAATTCAAAGTTTCATATAATTACCTAAGTTATTGATATCAATAATATACTGTGTGTCTAAATTTGATTCTGTTATAGAAGGTTCCTTTTATAAGAAATATATTTATATATATTACGAGGAATTTATTTAAAACAATATAAAAATGTATGAAAAACTATAATAAAGTATTAAAAATAAAATTTTAAACAAAATAATTCTATCAAACTCCTCTCCGCCGCTCTAGCAACTCTATACCAACTGTTTATCGTTTCAAGGGGGCTGGTAATTCACTAATACTTTCAAGCATTAGAAATCGGGTAGCACGTATGTCATCCAAAAAATTTTCTGTTGCACACTCAATAATTTGGTAGGCGTTACCAGCACGAAGCTGGTTAAAAGATTTTTTAGATCCCCCCCCCCCCCCAGGAGTTTTCCAAACTGATCCGTTTGATACTGGATCGGAAGAAGAAGAATTTAAATTAAAAAAATTATGATTTTTTTAAAAAATCGCTCAATATTATCTAAGCGTATGGCTTTCCACATTCCTCACACTAAAAATAAATGTTCAATCGTTTCTGGCACGGCCTTATTACAAAATAGGAAGAAATTTTTGTATTTGCGAGTTTTTGCACTGTAATAAACTGGTCTGTTCTGATTTTACCAATTTTCTGGAATCTTATACGCTGTTTTAGAAAATTTTTTTGTAAATTGATCCAGATAATTGCACTCTTAACTCCATGATAAATTGCATATTTATGGATTTTAGATTTATTATTACCCATTTTTCTATGTATTAGCGCATTTAACACATTTTTCGTTTTTATTGCACTGCAATATTTTTTTATCCACTTATTAGTTCCTAATACTCAATTATTCATTCTTGATCTGTACGGAATTTAATAAGTTCAGAAATCAACTTTTTTGAATTTTTAATTTTACTATTGCGCGCTCTCGAGCCTCGCTTGTTCTTAAAAATACCGATTTAATTCCCAGCTCGGTCTGTAGCCTTTCCATAGCCGCTGATTTTCCCATTCTAGCCACTATTATTATTGATTTATCAATTTCAATTTGTATTGGTTTAACTCTTTGTTCACTCCTTCTAAAGGTTTTTCCTCTATATCAACCAATAGACATCAGCGCAGAATTATTAAATATCAATTTTAAAGCTGATTGGTATTTCAGTTTCTCTTAAATATCCATAGCTAACAAAACTATCATTTTCAATATTTTTTTTATTTTTCTGAATTTCAGATAATACATTCAAATTTTCGTTAAAAGTGTATCCTAGATATTCGTATTTTAGAAAATTTTCTATTTCACGATTTTGAGCACTAAATTTAAAATTTTTTTTTAAAATCCCACATTTTGAATGTTTGATTTTCATTTCCCATTTATTCGACCAATAAATTATAATATTCAAGGAGCCTTAAAGCTGTTCAGCAGAGTCAGAAATGACTTTTACATTATCTGCAAATAGTAGGCCTAGGATTTTTTTTTCCTACTGATGGCACAAAAACACCTTGTATACCATCAAAAATACCGTTTATATAAAAATTAAATAAAATGGACGATGCGGGGCAACCTTGCCGCACACCGCAGTCGAGGTCAGATTTTTCGGAAATTTCATTTCCAATTTTTACTGTTATTTTCGGTGATCTTTACAGTCGTAAAATTAAATTTAAAAATTTTCTTCCAATCCCGATGCTCCTAAGTTTATTTATTAGCGCCATATGTTGTACCATATCATAAGCATTTGCGAATCTATAAATCCTATCCATGTTTCTAAATTTTGAATTTTACTTCGTTTGACAATTTCATATAGCACTGTAGCTTGTGTGACACAATCTTCCCGTGATCGAAACCTCACCTGCTCATTTTTTATTATACTATATTTTTTGCAGAATTTCGCTAATTTTCTGGGTAATATTCTAGCAAAATTTTTTATATGAGTAGGAATAAGAGTTATTTCTCTAAATTTTATGTATATTTCAAATCATATATATTATATATAGGCACCACAATAAGCACAGCCTTTTTTTTTTTTTTTTTGAATTTCGCCCTTATCCCATTCAATTTCTAAAATACTAAATAAAAATTTTGAGAGTTTTATACTCTGAGATATTTTCGGAACAAATTATTTTGTAAATTTCATTTATTATTCCATCGATTCCAGGCGCTTTGTTATTAAGAATTGATTTGATAGTTATAAATATTTCATCCCAAGAATTATATTCATCACACTCTGGGAATTTATCAACGTCTTTTTCAATGACGCTTTACCACTTTTCAGTGGACTTTCTATTGCCACTATGATCTTAGCTAAATTTTTGAAATTATTTCCCCAAAATTCCATTTATTTCATGTTATCAGTAACCAGATTTTTGTTTTGGTCGATTATTGGGCCATTTGAAACGGTTTTATTTTTCTCATTTTTAGAGAGTTTAGTGAAATTCTATGTTTTTCTGGAGTCATTATTTATAAGATAATCATTAAGCCTTTTTAATTTTTCCATATAAAATTTCTTCGAATCAGCTTTTTTTGACTTCTCACAGTCATTTTGGTCTTTTTATAAGTTTCAAAATCGATTTTAGACTTTGTATAAAGTTTGAATTTTTTTTGATATTTCTCAACTTTTTTAATAGTTTTTTTTGATCAAAAAAATTTTTTTTGGTCTGCCGGACCGTCCAAAATTCCTAGAAGATCGGGTTCTGTCCATACTATATCAATTGATTGATTTATACATTATCAATTTCGATTGAATCGACAGCCAATGAATCAAATCGGGGGTTTTTTTTAACTGTTGGCCGATCGATTTCATTTTTTTCACCTTGATTTTTTTGATTGTGTCTATATTATTAAAACTCTTAATTTCCCACTCTGCTGTGATCGGAAAATGGTCAGATATATCCAGATATTTATTTGAAGTACACTTGTTCGGTCGAGAATTTATATTTCAGAAAAATATATGATCAATTATTCTCCCTATTTTATTCTTATTCCACCTTGAGCCGATGGAGTTTGATACGGAAGCTAAATTAAAGTTGATCTCAGATTTTTTAAGAATAATTATAGCTCTTCCAACGTTCGTTCTGATATCACCACATAAAAAAAATTTTTCTTTGGGTCTGGTTTTAATATAATTTACCATCTGACCTACAGTATTTTTTTTTCCTGACGCCGCTAATGGTTTACGGTTGTTAATATTTTAATTTTCAAAGCTATTTATTTTATCCACAAATCCACTAATTTCACCTGACATTCAATATAGACTGATATTTAATTCTGATATTTTTAGCCCAGGTTTATCTCAATCTCCTATTATTAAACCAGTTCCATATTTTTTTATTTCAGATTTTGACTCTATGCACGAATAACCTTTTTTTAAATATCTGTATGTTTTCTATGTCAGAAAAAATTTTTTTTTGCAAAATTATATCAGGACCTGGTTTTTATAAAAACGAATCCAGCGCAGATTTTACTTATTTTATTCAGCTGATGTTATTAGCAATAATTTTTAAATTTTTTCACTATTATTACTTAAGGCAAAATTTTTTATTGACTTCACGCCTAATTTTGGCATATAAAGCCTTTTCAAAAATTTTTATTTCTAATTTTGAAAATTTTATAATGTTCCCATAGTCAGTGTGTATTTCATGCCTCCATTTGCTATTACGTTGTTTAATTTTTTTAACAGTGAAGCTTTGTTCAGCCAGTGCTGAGTTAAGCAAAACGTATCACTTCACAGCGTCTTTTTTGATATCTTGGACGTTTAGTACCAAGAATTTGTCTGTTTTTATTTTATTTTTTGATTTTAATCTTTTTTTTGATTTTTTTTCATAAGAAATTTTAATCTGTTTTTGGCGCATTTCAGTGTCAGCGCCAGTATCTCCAGGTGGAATAGAGTCCAACTCCATATTAGCCACATTGGCTCCTTGCGGTGATCTATCTACGCTTGATACATAGTTGAGGAATTCTTTTTGGGGTATAAGGCCCAATCTGGCCTTTCCAGCCATAATAGAGTACTCCGATAGCGTCTTATTGCCATCAGAGTCGCTTTAATTGTTATTGAAAATAATATGCTCTTTTTTTATTTCAATTGGAGAGCTTGACCTTTCATAATCAGACGACTCTTCGTAATCATCAGTTTCTATAGCATTTTTATTTTCATTTATAATTTTTTTTTATTGTTATTTATGGTGCTATAGTCGGATCGTGTTTCATCATCAGGTGATATTTTTTTTAGCGTGCTCGTTTTTGGCTGAATCATAGCTATAGAGCTTGCTGGGGGATTTTTTATTCGAGTAGTACCACTAATAGTACGTACTGAGACAGTATGGGAGCTACCAGAACCGTAATTGGGCTCTAATTTTTTAGCCTCAGCTACTTTTTTATCACCATCATTAGTTTTAGTGGCAGTAGCAGTTTCAAAAGGCAAATTTTTTGTAGTGAGTGCAGTGCTTTCAAGGCTAACTGTCTTTTCTGTCTCTGTGCTCTTTAAGACAAATCCCATTCTGTTAGCACTCTTTCTAGCTTTTTTTTTCATTAATTATTTGATTCAGAACTTCACAGTCTGATTTCCAGTGTCCTACGCCCTTGCAATAGCTACAGGCTTCTTTGCATCCTTTGTAGAACAAGTTGACTAAGCCTGTATCATGCTCCAGAAATAGTGGCAATTCGACATCAGGCGTGATTTTTTTTACTAGAATTTTCATTAAAGGTTATTTCCCTTTAACTGTGTGTTATTTAGTACCTAAATTAATTTGCGTAAATTTGCGCTAAATAAAGCTGATTTTTTAAGAGAAAATTATCGAGTGTTACTATATTATAGTTTTATTAATGCTAGTATTAAAAGTATGGAGTAATGGATGTGAAAATTATTTTTTGAAATATATAAAAACAACGCCTATTTCCTAAAACTTGAGAAATTCATTATTCAATGGATACTTAAAACGAAGAAACCATATAAAGATTCAAAAATATAATTTAAATAAGTGTGATAAGCAAAGAAAATAAAACTAAGCGGCGACGCCGTTAGATTTAGGTGATTTATCCTTGTTCTTTGAAAAAATGTTCCATTTGATTTTACTTCCAGAGGAGCTCTTTCCATCAGCCTTACCGTTTGAGGGGACTGCTTGGACTGGGGGTAGGGTCGGTTCTCTGATAGAAATTTCAACCGAGGATTGTTGCAAGAATGTGTCAATAGCGTCTTCAAGCGATGATGTTCCTTTATTTTTAATCAAATTTGAAAGGATTGATGATGACGAAAACTCGTTCATTTCGATATCGTTATTTTTATCATCTGATTTGGATTCAGAGTCATTGTCATCAGTAGAATCGCTCTTTTCCTCTTTTTTTTCGTCGCTGTCTGCAGAATTTTTAGATGGTTTGGATAAGTTATCTTGTGGATTAGTCTCTGATACCTCGCTGTTATTTGGGTTGGAATTCTTGGAATCACCAAGATTTTCAGAATTGGGGTTAATAGTTTCAGAGGTGCATTTAGCTTCGCTGTCTGAAGTTATATTAGTCGAAGTGCTTGTGGTGATATCATTAACTTTTCCCATGTTAGATTGACCTATTGGTTCATTGTTGCCAATATTAATATTATCTGGTTTAATTTCAGAGCTAGAAAAGGGCGGAACGCTGAAACTTTTAGTTTTTTCCGAGGCATTATTTGGAGGAGCTAAATTGGCATTTGGGTTAATAGCGTCAGATTCGGCAGAAAATTCAGTGTTCGGGAAAGAGTTTCCAGGAAGGTCATATTTTAGTGGGTCAAAATCAGATCTTTCATAGAGAAGGACATAAACGCCACCATAAGTTAAAGAGTCACCAAAGTATAATTCGAGATCAGATTCGTGGATGATGTCAACGTAATCGTCGTCATAAATGATCCAGCTGTCGCCACTTTTGACAATGACGATGTAATGGCCTTGATGTAGTCCACTTCCGAGGTGAATAATGGTACCTACTAGTTTGTATTCTACATCTTCGGTTGACTGTGTAGTGTCAGGGACCCTCATAGTCAACGGATAGTTAACTCTGTGGTTTAGCTTTACATAGTTTCCGATAGACTCTTTGTATTTGAATCGTTTTAGATGTAATGCGAGGATGTTAGGTAATCTTTTTATGCGCATTCTTCGTTCAGCTTCTTGCAAAGTTCCGCAGTTTTCACACAAGAATTTATTATTTTGGTTCATAATTTCACCAGCAGCGAACTGTCTCATGCAGTTAGTGACAGAGGTGTTGTTGCTAATATCTACAGATAGATCAAAGAAGGTTTCATCTCTATTGGTTACTTTTTCACAAGTTAGGCACTTAGTTTCGTTAGTTAAAAGGCCTTCAAATAAAGTATGAACCCAGGTATTTTTGGAAAATGGGCTAGGACCATCGATGGGCTTTCCAGTTCCTGTAGTTAAGTTTTTACTGGCTTGAATATGCTCGACATTTTCAGAAATCTCATTCATTAGGTAATTTAGCATTTCATGGGCATCTTGGTGGAAGTTGTTTCTAAAAAGGGCATTGTTCTGTTTCAGAGTTGTTATGAATCTGTTGGGATTGTAAGTACCAGATCTAGATATTCTAGTGGTGATGTGCCAAAATAGATCTTTTAATGCAGTAAACATGGAAATGGGGACACCATATCTTTGAGCGCTGTTAGCGTCGTCGAAGTAAGATTCAGAGGCTAAGTGGTCAGTTTTTGAGAGATTGCTTCCTTTTGATATGGAGTTTGAAATTTTGGGGAGGTTCGAAGCTGGTACTGAAGAGGCTTTGTTGCTAGAAGTGGCAGTTTGCTCAGATAGTGCGCTATTTGAAAACCTACTTTCATTCCTTTGATATGATTTTTGAGTTTCGATGGGCAAATTTCTGTTTAAGGGATAATTGTTGACGCATGTTCTAAAGGGTTTGCAGAAATATAGAAGCTGGAGAACTGAGTTACAGTAGCTTTTTGAAATAAAATTTAAAAAAAAATTAGAGATAAATAAAATATGTACAAATATAAAATAGAAGTAAAATAAAAAATGTAAATTTAAGAAATAGTTTGTATACTCACCACATATTTCCGAGCTATAGGAATTTTTGGGGGGAAATGAAAAAGCGAAGATTTAGATTGAAAAAAATTATTTAAAAAATACATTGAGTATTGGTTATGGGGGCTAAAAAGATGAAAATGATGGAGTGCTTACGTTGATGAGGCCATAGTACCTGTCGTTGTTTTTTGGTAATATTTCGGCAAGTCCTCCGACGCCCTATAGAAATTTAATAAACGATTGTTAAATTGAAATAATG
>LSSN01003006.1:0-10205 GCA_001970855.1 Smittium culicis | reverse complement strand
TAATGCAAAATCTTAAAATGGACAAAAATGACCTACCGCCCCTGAAAGGGTTAATGGGATATATTATTCAAGAGAGTGTGTCTGATAAAATTAAATTAAATATTTAATTTTACATATATATAAAATTATATTTATTATAATATTAAATTAAGTATAGTTCGAAATTCAAAATGCATAGAAATTTATCATTTTTCCGGATTGATGATGATTCTTTAATTAGTTGAAAGTAATAAAAGTTTTTTTTTTAGAATTTTTTTAAATAAACTTATAATTACTATGCTGATTCTTGCATACAGCTATATAATAAAACAATTTGATATTTTTGAGAAATAAGCCTAGAAATCTAAAAAGTGAAAGTATAGCTTATTTTTTGCAATAAATTCGAAAATATTTTGCCCCTAAATTTAAAATTATCAATTAAAATAGATTAATTTGTTATATATACAATATATACAACATAAAAATTCTAATATTGGTTTAAAAAAAAACAATCAAGTTTGATATGATAATACAATGGAAAAATCCTCGCTTTTTAATTATTTTCAAGCTTGAAAATTATATTTTTTCCATTCAATGATTCAGCTAAAGCTTAATAAGACACAATAACAGCTTTTTATTTAATTTTTTAGTATAATTTATGGGCTAACATTACTAGTATAGCTAATCTGTTATTGATTCTGAGTTCAGAAATTTATTTTATTTACAAAAATTAATTTTATATAAGTCTAAAGCATGAAAAAAAATGCTTTTTTTAATAAATTAGATTCGAGTTATAGCTTCGAATTTCAATTTGAGAATAGCTTTGAAGTTGTAATAAAAGTATAGGCAAATAATGATTAAATCTAATTTTTCATGGAACTTGTCAATCTACTATATTTTGGGAATGTGCTGATTAGATTCTAGTTAGAACTTGAACTAGCTACATTAATGACGTGATGATCTTGCTGCTGGTAGTTTGTTTGATTTTCTTCGATTGGTTCCGATCTAGGATTAGATATACTTTGCTGATTTGTATCAGCACTTAAATCAGAAACTTCTAATATAGAAAAAGTGGATTTTTCCTTGAGAGGTCTCAAATCAAATCTGCACACAGGACAAGATCCAAACCTGGATGTTAACCAGGTATCTAAGCAGTCTTTATGGAAAACATGAGTACAAGGAATACCTCTAATGGTGTCTCCAGGATTTATGGAATCGAAGCATATCAGACACTCACTACATTCAACAGTATATTGATCAACCTTACTATTGATATCCTTATTTAGATTAGGCCCAAAGATACCGCTTTTTACATGAATAAGCGTGTTTGTAAATATTTTTATTGGTGAATTGGTTATTTTCTGTTCTTCGGTGTTTTTTCCTTTTGGAGCATCACCAGTATCTAAAACTGTATTTTCAAATACGTTTTTTTCTTTCAAATTATCAATTTCAGAGTACATGATATTATCATATGTTTCACCAGTATATATTAGCTCAGGGTATATATCAAGCTCAGATTTTATTAAATTTTTTCGTTCTTTTGGTTTCGTGTTAATTGTTAAGATATTAGGAAATGATCGGGGCTGGATATTGTTGATGTAAGCACCTCTTTGAAAAAATTTTGGTTTTAGGTAGAAGAATGTAAAAATAAGCAACAATACAGCTACAAGTTAGTATAATAAAATTTAATTAATACCTTATAGTATCTGCGTATTTATAAAGTAATTCAAATTTTTACCTGAAAAAGATATAGTTACTATTTTTTTCCGATTTAAATCATATTTGTTATTCTCTAATGTATTAATAAAATACTATAAGAAGAATAAATGAATATTAATACATCTATTATAGTAAAATTACCAGCAGTGGGCCTGTATTCTATGTAGGTAGTATAAAAACTGCCATAATTTTGTTCATTATTACTGGAAGTGTAAAAGTATCTTGAATGCGGGCCGGCTACAGGGTAGTTTGAGTTTGAGTTTTCTGAATAGCTATTTTTGAATTCCATTTATCTTTTATTTAAAGATTTAAATGTATCTGACAATATAAATAGTGATAATTATTACAAGAAATACAAAGCCACAATATTTTCATCGGTGATCTAAATCGCGTATAGCGGATAGAATGAGAAAAAAAGTTAAGTATATATACTAAATTTAATCATTGAGCTTTCAAAAAAAAATTATATTGGTACTATCTGCATCGTAGAACCATTAATAAAATCATAATACAATTGTAATATAATATTATTTATATTTAAATAAAAGCTGGTAGATTATAGATAACAATGATCTATAAAAATATTTGGGTATTAATTCAAAGATTTTTGGCATAACAGGCGATTTTTTTTGTTAACCAAAAAAAAAATCCATAAAAAGCAATTTATTTACAACATAAATCATTCCAGTTAAAACAAGTCTGTTATTTATTTGAGATTGTCATATGAGTAAATCTAGAGAAGCTCTATAAATCCATTGCTAAACTCGTGAAGGCTTAGGGTTATTTAAATTTATTGCTTATGAAACGTGTCTATTCATTCACAGGATAGGCTAAAAATATTGTAGAGAGTATAGAGCTTGTGTTTTCAATGGCTGTTATTATTAGCCCAAATTATGTAAAAAGCTTTGTTTAATAAATGGCTATAGAATTAAAAATATATTCGTAATAAATTAAATTGATGCAAGTAGAATATTTTCTACTATTTAATTTTTTTATTTGATTACAAGATACCTGAACAAAAGAAAAGGACTTACAGACCAAGCCCAAAGTATTGAACTAAATGCCAGTCTTATCCTGTTAGATGTAGGCTCTGACTAGGAGCTCAATGATCTCAGTGAATTCAATTTTGTTGGAACGAGCTTAATTCCATGACTGCTTGTAACTTCAGCCATCCAGTTTGCTTGAAGCAGTACCAGGGTGAATCTTTCGGTTGGTAGATTGATATCATTTCCCTTTTGGTACGCAGCCTGTAGATCAGCAGAGGAATTTATTGTATTAGAATTTTAGTTTTTTTATGGCTTGCACCAACTTAACTATCTTTTTACTATACTTTACTGAATAATTTCTTTTATTGTCATCGTACCAATAAAATTCCGAGAAAAAAAATAAGAGCCAATCTTTGTGATGAGGAGATAAAAGTTGGGCTTTTTAAATTGCATTGTTAGAGATGTGTGATGTCACATGGCTAACGAAAAATGATAGATAGCTGTAATTTGTTGAGATGTAGATAGTGTTTATATTCCATAACCCGTCTCAACTCGATAGTCGCAACAGAGAGAAAAGTCGAATTTTGAGTCACTTGGTGTAAGTTCTTTTATTTATCGTATATAAATTCTAAACTAAAAGAAAGGTTTCATCTTTTATTAACCTTTATTATAAATATTTTATTAAAAATAATAATAGAACTTTAATGAATAACTATGTAAAATGCGTCCAAATTAAATGTACTAATTTCTCAAGTTCAGTTTATTTTGTATATATTTTCATATGTGACGTAGGAGGTAAACTCTGTAAGTACAATTAGTGTTTATAGTAGTATATAACGAATTCTGATGTGCCTTAACCCTTTCAGTTGCTGTAGACTATTTTTGACCTACAAAATATAACCAACTATGCTCGATTAAAATTCTTTAATTACAAAATCTTAATAACTATTGGTTCATTATTAATTTAAAACAAATAATAAATTTGCTTATAAATCATAAACGAATTAATTAATTCGATTTTTTAAAGATTGTTGGATGGGAAAGGGTTAAAATATAAAAAGATTACCAATATTTTTTGGTGTGTAATTATCAGCTGATGTATGTTCAATATTAAATATATTACAAGGTAATTATCTAGAATATTGTAAAACATCACTTCGTTGGTTGTCAAACTTTTGGTCTTTTTTTAATTCAAAAGATCTTATCTGCTTTTGTCGAATAATATCGAAACTGCTTTTATGTGATAGAGTTATTATTGGATGAATAGATTAAGATTAGCGCAAAGAAATCACTTGCTTATTAATTACCGTGAAATATAAAAAAATATAATCTACCCCAATATCTTACTTATACTAAAAGTCAGATGATTTAATCTTAAGTGATATAAAAAAATGATGCAATTAAAGATTTATACATTGAAAATATTGGGAAAATAAAATGAAACTATTTGTGCAAAAGATGTTTTTAAAGTATAATGTTGGGATCATACTTGAATAGTTTAATTTATAGATCTATTTTAAAAACAGTCAAAAGCAGTATTGACTTGTAATTAAAAAAAAAATTTTTTTTCGAGGCAAGCTGGTTTAAGATTATAAAAAATAAAGTTGATTTTAATTCAAGTTTAGTTTTGATTAACAAAGATATAATCGTTATTTTGAACAACTCTAAAAAAGATTTTTTTTACTATAACCTCATAATTATTTACTAAGCTATGCAAAATAATTTTTCTGAGCGCGTTTCCTTAAGACAAATTTAGTCCGTCTAAAAATACATTTTTCCGAATACCAAAAAATAAATGAAGAAAAAATCTAATAAATAGAGCATTTTTAAAAAATAATATCTGAAATTGTTTCGTTTTTAGTTCAACAATGGATATCATTTAAAAAAAATACACTATTACAGTTATTTATTTCTAGAAATTTTTTTTAGGAATTAAAGCTAAGCCTCGTTTTATCGTAGAAATTCGAGTAATCTAATAATTTTTTATGTACCTTTAATCAAATCGTTTGTTTGTTTCTGTTATTATTCTTTTTTATGTTTCTAAAGACCTTAATATTGCCTCCTAAAAGAAATGAAGGAAAGTTATTAGATTATTATGCTTATCCCCACCTCCGACACTTTAACTAAGATATACTTATATCTATCTAATACACTTATTAGTGTAGATGAAAAAAAATTGGTTTAATAATTCAACTGATTTGAATAGTACTGTTGAGTGGATTTTATTGTGGTATTTGTATTATGGTGAAAGCGTTTGATAAATACATAACCTATCAAAATTGGTCAGAAACTACATATTAGGACAATTATAATAACAAAGTTTAGAGATGTTTTAAACGCTGGGAACTGTTTCCTAATTGTTCAAGCAATAAAAATAGAACCCAAATTATCTCTGCTCAAAAATTGGTGAAATTTATAAACATTACATAAATATTTCTTAAAAACTTTGGATAACATTTCACGCGTATTTTGACGAGATAAAGATTGTATTAAGTAAGTGTCTATCAGTCATCAATTGAATCTTTTATATAAACAAGATTGCAAAATATGAATTTTTAATAACAAAAATTACTACTATAAATAAAATTTTAATCGACTGAGTATACTAAATTAAAACTATATAATCCCTGCTTTCAGAAATCGTAACGTTTCGCTAAAAAATAATATAAAAATTGCTAAGTAGCTCCCAAGATTTTATCAAATAAAAATTTATTCTAACAAGTTAAAGCTGCATTAATAACAAATTTTACTACAATCAAAATTATTATCTATCATTCTTATTATAGTCGGGTTATACCTCATAATTTTAAACAAAATACTAAGCCGCATACCAATCTTTTTTTAAAAATCCATTTATAAATTTTAGAAATATAATGGGGGATCGTAAGTATTAGTTATCAAATAATAATCAATTTTTTCTATCTTTTGTATTTTGAGCTCGCGAAATATGTCTTATCCAATTTAAACTTTAGAACTAATATTTAAATTTGATTTTAGCTATTCTAGGAATATTTATCTTTATTATTGTGATATTACCGCTAGGTATTATATGTAAGAAATTTTATTTATTATATTTCACATTAATAATTTTTTATAAAGCTTAATTGTAGTCGCAATTATAATACCACTTTTATTAAACCCCGCATTGAAAAAAAAAGCTATGATATACAGGTACAAATTTTACAAAAGGCTAACGCAAAGAAATAGCACGATAGTAGTCACTGGGCAGAACCCAAATGACACAGTTATTGTTATGCAAGAACCACGTAACGCAAATTTGAAGCCTGTAATGCCACTAAATAAAGTTTTTAAATTCAGACTAATTCGAATGACCGAAACTATTGTTGGCGAAAAAAGGCCTGAATTCAGTAACTCTGAAATATCCAAACCGCAAAGCGCATATACAAATAATTATAATGACAAAAAAAATATCGATAAAACAGGTCAGATATTCAAAAAACATATATTTATTTGTTTATTATTTTGGATATTTTTTGCTTAGAATCTAAACTGCATATTTCTAAATTTGTAAAAACGCTTTAATTTAAACATATACAATAAATTTTAATTAATCGGTTTTTTTTCCTTTTAGGCTACAAGTCTGGTTATCATAATTCATTTGAGTGCTCAATTTGCTTTGGGGATATACAAGTAGGTGAATATTTTAGACTGATACCATGTCTACATAAATACCACCAAAAATGCTTAGAGAACTGGCTAACAACAGTTTCAAAGAATTGTCCACTTTGCAACATGGATTTAAGCATCGAAAACCAAAATGTAATTTATCCAACTCAAAATCAACAAAATTACTATCTTAGAAACTAAAAATCATTACTTTCTAAAATTATCTTTTATAAAATATTAAATTTAATTCTCTTTTTTTTTTACTATAACAACCCTTGTATTATTTATAAGTAAATAAATTTTTGATAAATTTTATTAAGATTATTTCACTCTACTTGTATTTCTTTCTATGGGGGAATTATTAATTTTCGGGAAATTATTTTAATGCCGATAAAATATATTGAATCATATTCTTTTGATCTTTGGATTGCTTATTAAATAAACAAAAACAAAAAGAATTATTTTCACTACTGAAAATATTATAAAAATAAACTACTGTTTAAATGCCCTCGCTGATTAAATAACAGCATTAGTACTGATAATTTGTGCGATGGAGGTGTAGATATCAAATATTTTCTGGTTTACGCGACCTTTAAATTTTGATGATTAAAGCTATTCTCTACTACATCACTTAACCTATAATTTTAGATCCGCTGATTATTCTCAGCAGAAGAAAGCTATAATAGAGCAATTTTAGTTTTTTTGTTAAAAAAACTATCTCCCTTCCCTAAGCTTATTTTCTGGAATTAGACAATAAAAACGCTTGAAAATTTTAAGATTATTAAGAGTAATCGAAGTCAAAAATAGATCGATGATTCAGAAAATTAAGTGTCTAATACTACTTAAACTATTAAATATAACAATTTTTTTTTTTTTTTTTTTTTTTAAATATAACAATATTTATGCACTTAAACCAAACCAAACCCACCCTCTACTCCGGAAGGATTTGAATTAAGATTGCAATAATTGAAAGATCACTTTTCACAAAGTAAACTTTTTTCTTACGCAGTCAAAGATAATCAATTATGTAAAGAGTAGGCCTTTCAATTTCTAACATCAGGGCATATAAAGAGTATCCCCCTTATCTGAAATAGGCAGCTGAGCGAAGTAGGATAAGTAAGCCTTGAGATATCTTGTATACATGTGTCAAATAGAAAAAAAGAAGCTTCTTTTGTAAGCGTTTTTTGCTATTTTCTTAGGGATGGTACCATATAATCAAGGTGTTAGTTTCTTTCGCCTCTGGCCAAATAGTACAGTTGGTTTGTTTGAAATTTAGCCTTTGCAAGAAGCGCTAAAGATTAAAGTCACTACAGTATAAGTGGACGTACCACTGAGGTTGACCTCGTAGGTAAATATATCTGTTTGCTAGTACCAGCTGAGTTTACGGGCCGTGATGCTGTG
This sequence comes from Smittium culicis, assembly GCA_001970855.1. Classification (NCBI taxonomy): domain Eukaryota; kingdom Fungi; phylum Kickxellomycota; class Harpellomycetes; order Harpellales; family Legeriomycetaceae; genus Smittium; species Smittium culicis. Next base: position 2,493 of record LSSN01003006.1, on the reverse strand, counting down.
AATTATTCTTGTGATACCCAATGACCCAAACCACACGATCCTACGCATTCGATCCCACTGATCGGCAGAAATAACCTAAAGCCGTACTTTGAGACTGTCAGGGTGTTCAAAACGACTTCATAAGTAATAAATCTTAATTTAATCTAACCTTGATCACAGACCACGACTGATGAACAGAGACCGATATCATTCGGCAAAGACCTAATTACAGAGATAATCCCTGCAAATAATTTTTCCACGCTATATATTTTAGCCAATAGAATTTTTATAAAATAAAAATTCATCAAAAAAAAACACTTAATCCAAAAAAAAAATAAAATAAAAATTCATAAAAAAAAAACACTTAATCCAAAAAAAATAATCATAATAATTCATCAAAAAAAAAAACAACTTTCCCCACTAAATTCCTGGGATGAGCGAGCCAATTCTTGCCAAAGAAAATTTAGCTGTACCAATAGCTAATAAATTAGACACACAAAAAATAACGCATAAACCTGTTTTAGTAGCTGATGCTAAGATTAAAATCGAAGCTGCTAAAAAAAAAAAAGCACAGCCTGATACTGACCGTAAAGTAGCATTTCCTACTGAAAACCCCAAAGTTAAAAAGCACACAGCCTCTGGGGTTAAAAATATATCTTTACTGTGCTATCGCCTCTGCGATTTCAAACAATAACATTCCGATGGAGTCTAGTGTTATCGATGTTGACATCGCTGGCAAAAGCGAAATCGCAAATAGCTCTGACATGGATATAGACCCTTCAGACGTTGAAGTCAAAATAGAGCCAAACTTCAGCCAAGATGGCTATTACACACAGAATTCAGATTATACTGAGTACAACAAGGTATATGACGACTCCCGCACGGACAGCATCGATAAAATTGCTTTAGAGGCCTACAATACAAGTCGATTCGGACCCCCACTCTTACTGATTTATCCAGGTATCAGATACCAGGGAAACCGAAGGATAGCCCTGAACTATAACTTTAACTAAGTTAAAAAAAAACCAAAAATACTAATAAAAAAACCAAAAAAAAACAGTATATAAATGGAATAAAACACAAAAAAATGAAAATTATCTAATTTTTAACGCCCAAGAACTAAGGTCTGGAACAGTCAATACGTACATAATGTAATTATCTGGCTTGAAAGAGCGCCAATTATTGATCAAAAAAATACACGAAAGAAACAAAAACTGGAATCATGAAATTCAGCCTTTAAACAACTATAAGATCCACCTCAGTATGAACAAAATAAATAAGATACAAAAAACCTTGAGGATAATAATCCGAAAAAATAGGCTCAAGAAAAATCGAACAATAACTAATCCTATGCTCATCAGGGAGCAAAAAACCACTTAATTTCAAACTCTGAAGCTCGTGACATACAATATACAGCCAATAAAATATAAAATCAAAGAACTTGATTTACTTTTAATCTGTCAAAACCAACTATTATTACAATCCAGGAGACGCACCTGTCTGAAAGAACTCACAGGTGCTACCTCCAAGAATACACCACTGTAGAATCTAAAAAGAAACTCACAAAACACGGCTCTGGGCTGCTCATTGGAGTGCGCAATAAATCTGGCCTCAAAATATCTGAATACATAAACAACACCAGCTGGATGGCGGCAAAAGTGTATGGAAAAAATATTAACTCTGAAAAAATCGAGTTTATAATTGTTAATATCGACACTCCACACAACACCATAAAAAAAATTAAAATAATTTCTGAAGTTGGATAATTCCTCCAGAAAGAGTGCAAAAAGAAAAAATACTGCAGAATAATTATGACTGGAGGCTTTGATATAAACGAAAAAGCTTCTATAAATTTAATAAATAAAATTGGAGTAGGATTGGAACGAGACCCAATACACATCTTAAAGAGCCCGAAATACCAAAGAGAAAGTTAGCAGAATTATTAAGCATATCTGCTACCGCAATTAGGATTCGCACAAATTCAGATGCCAAGCCATAATAAATATCGACTTATCTGACTATCTCCCAGCATCACCATCGTGGGAAATGCATAAAATTGGCGCACAAAAAAATTCCACAAAAAAGATAAGCCTTCAAAAAATAGCTAATAATGACGAAAAAATAATTTATAATAATAGACTTTACGCACTATTGCATCTTTATTTAGGCACCAATTGAATTGTTAGAGAAATGTAAACTGCAGTAAAATCAATAACCGATAAAAATAATTGCGCAGCTGAAAATAACTCGCACTTTGATGTCACTCTTACTAAAAATACTAAAAACTCAAAAGAGTGAGGCGAGCAAAATTCCAAGGATTTTTGAACAATACTGTAGGTGTAAATGAATATTTGAATTATTTCAACGCGTCTAAGAGGGAAATAAAATCTGACAGCAAAAAAAATGCACTCAAGAAAAAAATTAATGCTATTTGCAAGCTGTTTAAAAAAGACTCTGGAAAAACTTGCAAGTATCTGAAAAGCCAAATGAAGCCACTCTCCAGCTTCAACAGCC
>LSSN01002996.1:0-11653 GCA_001970855.1 Smittium culicis | reverse complement strand
CCGAATGGTTGCCAATGTCGGAAAAACAGCCGCCATGGAGCGCATCAGGGATGAACTGGGCATAAGCTCAGTGTTCATGCGCACCAGCACAGCCCGTGAGCGTGCATACCACAAATGGCCTACCTCAAAAACATGGATCGCCGACCTCATCAAGGCTCCGATGAAGGCCCGATTGGCCACCTGGGTGACCGGGAGTGCCCGGTGGATCAAAAAATTTTGCTCTCAAGATTCAAACGGTCAGACTATCATCACGATAATCGACCGGAAACGACGAAATAACCGGTCTGTAATCCACCGGTGGACGGTGGACCGAAAAATTGGGAAAAAAGGCAACTGGGTTGACCTTCAAGCTATGTATCCGGACCTGAAGCTGGGCCTTCAGGACATTGGGAAAATGCGTATGGGCACATTCCGGACCGCCCAGCGCCTGTCGAACATGAAAATCGTCGACCAAAAATTCAAAAATTTCTGCCCCTGCTGCAACTTGTGTGTGCCTGAGACGGTCGACCGCATACATCTGAGCTGCATTTATTTGTTATAATACCAATAATATATGATTTAATATTTATTTTTAGTGTTTATTATCAATATGAATATTTATTCTGTATATTTGTTGAAAATCTTTTTTGATTATCTGGAATTTTTTATATGTGTTGAAATCTATTCAATTTTTCTGTATGTAAGTGTTACCGCTGCAATACTTATTTTTTAACCTGTATGAGCCAATTTATTCTACATTAATCTTTAATTTGTCGTCATTTTTTTATTGTGAATTCTATTTATTCTCATTTTATAACAATATTCTATTTTCTTGTTAATGAATTTCTCTTTTGTTTCAAAATTTTCAATTATATATTTATTTTTATTCTTTTACACATGTTTAATGTACAGATATATTATAATATTAAACCTTAGTAGACCAATTTATGTAGGATATATTAATTATATTCGTTTATAAATGTGCTTATTAAAAATTTTCATGTTTATTATACTAATTTTTTTAAAAACTACGTTTTAATCCAACTCAATTTAATTTTAAATTTATATTTTATGATCATGTAAACTCTTTGTATTATATTTTAATAATGTCAATTTATAGATTATTAGCGAGTTACTATGATGAAATTTTTTACTTTTTCAGGTTCTTAATCTTTCTTGATTACGACACATAGCTTATAATTAGACTCTAGTAACAATCTACTGTGAGTATGGAGTTGCTATATAAGCCGATGTGTTATATAATTATTTTTTGGTTATTATTATTTCAAATATTTATATATATTTTTATATATTTTTAAGAAATATAAATTGATATGCCTTTTTTTGTTTTCAATGAGTTTTATATTGATTATTATTGAGTTATATTGATTTATATTGATTTATATAGTTATTTTGTTATTTCTTATATATTCTAAATTTTTTCTTGTTTACGGTTTTTTTTTATGGGTTTAATTTGTAATGATTAATTTTCTTAGTTTATTTAATGTTTTTTTCATTCTAACTGATGTTTTTTCATAAAAGTTATACCTGATTTAAAAAAAATTGAAATATTAATGTTGATTTTGATTTTTTCTTTTGAATAGCTTAAAAAACATACTTTTTTATCACTTATCTTAATTTTTCTAAATATCGTTGATATGATTTTACAATGTATTATTTCTAATCATTAAATAAAATGAATTATTTTATTTTTATTTACTTTTTTCTAAAATCATTAATTTTATTTATTATTATTTATTTAACAAACCAGAATAGAGATTATTCACCACCTTTTTTCCAGAATATTGTACTAAATTCTTCACGTTTAAGCCATTAGCTACATTAACTTCATCAAATAATCTTGATTGTTTATTCAAAAATTCGCTTTTCGGAGTTGAATTAATCAATATGAAATTCTATGTTAGCTTTACTAACATAATTTATATTAATTTTTCAATTCAAAAAAAATATTTACACTAAACCCACATATTTTTCTTTAATGATGTATTATTAAGCATGTGTGTTTTTTACTTTATTTACTTTTAGATTTTTAAGGTCTGTAAAAATTTTTAAAAGTTACTAAAAAAATAATAATATGATTGTTTAATAATTTTATTTTATATTTTTTTTCTTCCCTAAAAAAAAGGTACCCTTCAAACAAAAAGGATATTTCGCTAGTTTTATATCCAGATCTCATTGTTATTATCTACTAAATTATAAAGGATATTGAATATTTCTTCTCTAGATTAAGTATTATAAAAATGATTTAGGTTCTTATAATTGACTATATTCATCCTACAAGAATATTAGATATAATGAAACATCCTTGTGAGATGTTAATAAAATCTAACCTCTTTGTAAAAGCGTAATAAACATGCGAATATCTTTATAAATTATTAATAAAGACAACTTTCTTTATATATATCCCTAATAACAATCCCCTTTGAGTATAAAGACTTTGATCTGTATCTTTTCAAAGACAGAGATCATTATATTTATTGGTTAAGTTATTGGATAACATAATCACAAAGGAAAAGTATCAATTTTCCTTTGACTGTCTGCAATCATTTTTATTTGGTTAATGATATTCGAATTGAGCAAAATTCTAATTAATTATTTTTTTATTTTATAGTTTAATTTTATTTTTGTTTGAATTTTTTCTATAAATTAAAAATATGTGAAAAAATTATTTATTTTGCATCTTTTAACTGATTAGATAATTTTATGCTTTAATAATATTTTTTTTAGGGTATTAGTATAAAAATATAAATAATTGCAATTATTATTTAGATAAATTTTATTTTTAAGGTAATTCGAGCTATGTAAGCTGATCACAAAAAAAACGCTTTCTTGTAAAAAATTTACTTAGGAATTAATTTTTTGTATGAAATAAACTGCTAAAAAAAGTGTCTTTCTTGACATAATTATCATATTATTCTTTAGGTTGGATAAAATAATTTTTTCTTATATTTATATAGTATATATTATACTCTGGATGGATATTTTACTTTATTAAAAAAATTAAATTATTAGTTCCTTATAAAATAAAATCAATTTTTATAATATAGCTTTTTAATTATAGTAAATTTTTTTAAATAATGCTAAAAAAAAATGAAGGAGAGCTTTAATAATATCTATATTCCAAAAAAAATCGGTATTTATTGTAATCTAGATTATTTTAATTTGTATTTCATGAATATTAATTCATAGATAGCTAAAATAATAAAAGTTATAAGATGTATATTTAGTACATAAATTACCTTCAACTTTTTATAACTCTTAGATATTGTGTATATTATTAAATGATAAAATCGATTTATATATGGGGGTTTAATTAATTTAATTTATTGTGAGTAAAATTTCTTATTAGTTCATATTATATCTTTTAAAAATATGGAATTAATTTTACAGAGATGGTTAAATACTGATACTCGCCAAAAAAATTTAAAATTTAATTCATGAGATATATAAAATTTTATATCTTTAAAACAGTGGAAAATTAAAGTAAAATTTCTATTATTCTTTACAATGGGCTATAAATAGCTCTTTTATAAAGAATAATTAAAAAAATACTTAGATACTTATTGATGAATAATATACGAAATTATGCCTAGAAAAAATTTAAGAAAAATATAATACTGAACATTATTATATTGTGAACTCTTTGTTTATTTTTTTTATATGTTAGAATTTCAGGCTATTTTAGCATAACCATATTTAATTAAAGTTAGAATCATTATAATTATATTTAAAATATAAAAACCCTTTGAAAAGTAATCCACTAAAAACTATAATTAGAATAAATCAAACGCTATAAAAATATAGATGTGATGTTTATAGAAAAGTTTAATATAATATTCGTGTTTATTTTTATGATTAAATCACTTTGCAGTGTAAGTAATTACTGTAGATAGAATAGATATTAATCAATAGCCTACGAAAAAAGGAGTTACTTTTTTATAGAAAATTATAGTAGGAAAATTTATTGATTAAATAAAAAAATTGAAATTACTTTTCTATTCAGCCAATTATTTTATCCTTTCAAAACAGTAATGTCTATAAAACTAATATGCAACTAAATTCCCCCTTCGTTAAGAGTTTCCCAGTTGTAAATATAATTTAATCGATTTATGTAAATGCAAAATTATGCCTAATTCTTGTTTGTAGAATGGTGAGTTAATATCTAGGCTACTTTTGTTTATTGGATGACTTTATGATAAATATAGATTTCAAGTTATTATATTTACCTGTCATTTTACAAATTACAATTAAATAGAGCTTACATTATTTTGTTAAATTAAGAATTATGAATTAAGATTAAGAAATTCCACTTTGTGGTCATTTTAGTTAAAGCTGTTTATAAAAAGCCAGATTTTTTAAGAATTGTTTAGAGTTTAAACTTTGCATAATACAGGTAATGTAATTGTATATTTAAATCTACATAATTATTGTTGAAAGAAATAATTTCTAATCAATAAAATTTAGGTAACATTATGAGAAAATTTTCAATTTCAAGTTTATATTAAATTTATTAAGTTTAGAATACAATAATAAATTAGTTAAACATATTTACCAGTGATTTAATCTAAATTGTATTGATTTTCTATAGCTAATAAATAAAAAAATTTTACAGATAAAATAATCAATATCAATCACACGTAACTTATTATAGCCAATGACGTTTTTTAAACCCAGAAAATTACATTCACATCGCTTTTAAAATTAAATCCAGGAAAATTCAGGTAATAAACTCAATATTAAAAATATATTAAGGAATAATTAATTTTGAAACCTAGTTTTATAATGAATTAAATAGATACAAAATATTTTTGCTATTCATTTTCCAAGAATATATAAAAATTATAAGAGTATTACTTAACATAAAAATTATTTATTAAATTCATCATGCACACATATTCACAGAAATAAATATATTTGACAACTGAAAAAGCGATAAAATAGCTCATTTTTATATTTTTAAAGTTAGTTTATTTAAAAGTATATAAAGATTGGTTGAGATATGCCAATTCAATATAATACAAACAAAAAAAAATATTAAAAAAATAACAGTCTATAATTCAATTATACTACTGTAAAATAACTATGTATATTAAGAAATTGTTTTACTTTTTTGGAACCCTTATGATTTTTAGCAAATCTTCATCCATTTATCATTCAGAAAGTTTTAATATTTCCAGAATTTCGGATAATGATTGTTACTGCGTAGAAGTTGATTTAAATAAAGACAGTTTGAATTCAGCCCTTTATTACTCTATTTTTAGTTATTCGATTAAAAGACCTGTTAGCCCAAGAACTTGTGACGTAGATTGCGGTAATTTTAAAAAAGTTAGTATCAAAGAAATTAACAATGAAGCTGAAGAAGCATATAACTCTATTAAAAAGTGCTATATAGATATGATCAGAAAGACTAATAAATTGAAAGACGAAAGCTGCAGCTCCTTAAAAGGAAAAGCTGGTAATGAACTATCTTGTAAATTTGAAAGCGAAGAAAAAGTAGCTGAATTTAAAGAAGCTATAGCTGAAATTTTTGAATTGTATAGTTATATTGACGTCATTAATAAAAACGTTAGAATCGTCAAGAGAATAAATGAAGCTGATAAAAATTTAACTATTGGTCAAAATGAGCTATCTTTCATAAAATATTCAAAATATTTGAGCTTTCAGTATGAGGTATTTAACCTCACCAAAAAAATCAATAAGATTCTATTGTCAATTATTTCGCAATTAGAAGCTATAAATTGCACAAAATTTAATGAATCCAGAAAACGTAGGTTAAATAGAGACTATAATGCAGAAGAGTTAGATCTGAAGGAAAAAATTAAAACCTATCAGTACCACTATTTAAGAAATGATGGTTTTTGTTATGAGCATTGGTATTATTATAGAGAACTTCAAAATAACAGACCTTTGATTGAAATTGGTCACAGTTTCAATGCTCTTGCATCAAAATTCATTCAAAAAATATCTTCCTTTACGGGTTGAATTTAATTATTACAGCATAAGCCACGTAAAAATTAAAATTTACGAAACTCACCTATGATTATTTTAACATCATATTTTTTAAATTAATTGAAAATGTATGCTAATAAAACACTTATTTTATCCTAATCGGTCTATATTATAAATACAATTCTTATATAGGTATAAAAAACAAAGATATTATTCTAATATGGTGGAGCTATAGAAGAAATATCTAGTAGAATACTTGTTTAATACATTTTTAAAATCAATAAGATAATCAATGAAAATAATTTTTATTCAGAATCGATAAATAAAACCGTTTTTAATTTCGGTAAATAAATAAAGTCAAAATAAATTATTTAATAATATAGGTTAAAGTTATAAAATATCTCTGTTATACTAGATTCTAAAATAAATTTAAAATTATGATAACACAAAGAACAAAAGATTAAAATAAATTTAACTAAAAAATAACGATAGATACTATATATTTTTGTAGTAATATTTAAAACTAATTAAAATCGTACATAAATTACTTTTACACTAAGAATAACCGATTATCATGTCATTACGCGCTCATTTATAGTGTGTATTAAATTGCAAGAGTGACTGAGGGCGGTCAGCTGAAAAAAAGTGTATACAGTAAAACTTCCGAGTAGGCAACAGGTATTTTTACCCAATTTTGGTCCAAATACCCTCTCGGATAGCAATTTGCAATTTTAGAGGTATTTTAATCAAAAAAATAGCTACAAAGAAACTAGCTACAAATTAACAAAAAAATATACTAAAATCTAGAATTCTAAATATAATAATTTGATTTGTTTATTTTTTTTTTTAAAAAAGCAAAGCCTAATTCGTCAAGTACATTTTTTAGTTGCTATGATAGAAATTATATTTTGGTTCATTTCACAGCCATTTTATAACAGAACTGCGAATTGCTTTATCAGAGTGCAATTGATAATAAGCCAGACTATTTGAAATATAAATAGCCAATTCGCAAATAAAATTTACTAAAAGTTGTCAATTTAATTCAACTAGCCTATAAAATCACTTTAATAAAAATGGGGTATACTTAAAACAATAAACCAACAATTTTTCAATTTAAAATTCACAAAGTTGCCTTCTTAGATGGTTACCACCTTAAGGTTTTGCATACTCAAAACTTTTATTGTAGTTATAAATTAAATCAATAGAGGGTTAAAAGGTAGGATGATATCTTTTTTCATATTTAATGTGTTTTCAGAAAAATTTAATTGGGTAAAGAAAAAAAAAAGAAAATTTATCTTTTAGTATTATTTATATAAATTTTGCGTAGTAATCAAATGATTAGCTAGCTACTAATCTAGATGAAAGTTTTAATAATCCAGAAAAATACACTTTGATAATTTTCCAGAGAAAATTCGTTTTTTAATAAAGTTTAATTTTGCAATTATATTGGTAAAAAAAAAAAAATTATCAATAGTTACACGAATTATATTTCTATTAACTATTGATCTAAAAAAAGCACTATTAAAATTAACATAGCTTTTAAATTTTCATAATTGATTTCAAATAGATTATAAATAATATTATATTAATTTAAGATTATATCATAAAATACAAAATATAAATTTTTAAAATCTTGGATATTCTACTTCGTCGTTTGAAATAATTATAAATATATTTCGTATTTAAGAGCCAGTGTTTAGCTATTAATCATTTTGTTTATTAGAGGATATATAGTTTAGTATTCTTTAAATTAGCGTAGGAATAAAAAACTAAATAAAAATCACCATCAAAAAATGTAAAATGAATAAGAATCTGAATAAAAATTAAAATAATTTTTTAATAAACTGGTAAATAATCTAATAACGTTTTGATTTTATTAGATCAGAAATCGATTTAGCAATTAGGTTGGATTTAATATTCGAAAAATATGGATTTAGAATATAGTTTTCATTTTGTTTAAAGTTTATAATTTTTATAAATTTATGATACTAAACTCTTATATATATTTATGGTATATACTTCACTTATAAATCCCCCTTTCATTTTTTTTTTTTATTTTGCGATTAATATAAATTTAATATAAATAAAATAGATATAAATTTTATTTAAAATGATTTTTCAGTAAAAGTTTTGAGTATACAAAACCTTAAGGTGGTAACCATCTAAGAAGGCAACTTTGTGAATTTTAAATTGAAAAATTGTTGGTTTATTGTTTTAAGTATACCCCATTTTTATTAAAGTGATTTTATAGGCTAGTTGAATTAAATTGACAACTTTTAGTAAATTTTATTTGCGAATTGGCTATTTATATTTCAAATAGTCTGGCTTATTATCAATTGCACTCTGATAAGGCAATTCGCAGTTCTGTTATAAAATGGCTGTGAAATGAACCAAAATATAATTTCTATCATAGCAACTAAAAAATGTACTTGACGAATTAGGCTTTGCTTTTTTAAAAAAAAAAATAAACAAATCAAATTATTATATTTAGAATTCTAGATTTTAGTATTTTTTTTGTTAATTTGTAGCTAGTTTCTTTGTAGCTATTTTTTTGATTAAAATACCTCTAAAATTGCAAATTGCTATCCGAGAGGGTATTTGGACCAAAATTGGGTAAAAATACCTGTTGCCTACTCGGAGGTTTTTGTGGTAGTTTTATACGTACCACTGCCTTTATTTACGATTAAGGATTTAATTTAGTATATAAGAAATATATAATGTGAAGCTTTTAAAGCGTGTTTTTGTGTTTTAGCGAATGATTATTAAAATTGAGAGAGAGAAAAAAAAGTTTCTTATTTGTGTATTAATTGTAAACCCTGTTCCAAGAATTTTTGTTTTAAATGTTATAATGCAAATAATGTTATGAGTTTAAATCAAATTTTTAGCTCTGAGAATATACGAGTTTTAAGTTTTCTGTGCACTTTTTGCCCTATTTTCGTTGCTATTTATTTTTTTTTTTATTTAAGCTTATAATCCAATTTAATTATATAAGGAAAAAAAAACTAACTATAAAAATTGTTATCACTAAAATTCGAGAGCGAACTAAAGGTTCTCTGAGTTCCACTTATATACATTATTTGCTTCTGTTATTCTGTTTTCTATTCTAAATCCTTAAGATTCGTACTGTCTTGTCATTTTTTTATTTTTATTTTTATTCTCTTGATATTTGATTGGATTAAAAATATCTTAATTTTCTTCGAAAAAAAAGATTTTATAATAACGTGTAGATCTTCTTTCTAAATTCTTTTTTTTTTCTTTCTGCTCGTTTTTCTTTGTACTTAGCAAAATTAAGAATTTTAGTTCGGCCTAATTTTATTTACCCTTTATTTCTCTTTTACTCAGTCGTAGAATCACTCTATGACATTTTACATTATTTATTATAATCTAGGGATATTAAATTAAATATAATTTTTTGTATAAAGTGACAGAAATTTAATTCATTTGTATCATATCGATAAAAAACCTATAGTAATGTAATGAAAAACTTTATGTACGCATAAAAATATAAACTACATAATATTAAAGCTTTAAATATCAGGTTCAATGATAATTAGATATTATTCATTTTAAATAGCCTAAATCCCTACAGCAGATATATATCTAATTCCAATATAGTACATATGATAATTTAATATTTATCAAGAATTATGACTAATAATTTATCATTATTTTGTCTTGATCTATGTATTAGATAACCAATATTATATAAATTATATGCACGTTTTCTTGAGATTATTGGATAATATGAGCCAAATAAATCTTTATAACTATCAACATTCTTTGTATTATTGTCTATATTTTTTTTTTGCATATTTTTATTTTTTACTAATAATTAAAATTCACGAAAGATTTTATAATAACAGGTTTGAATCTAAAATAATTTTTAATAAATAATTTTTACTTCTCTATATTTAATTGTTAATTAAATTCAGAAACATAATAAACATTCATAGTAATAATATTAATAAATTTAGCTTTAAAAAATGTTAAATTAGAATATTTTACGAAATAATATGTTTAGTATTAGTCGAGCAATACACAAACTTAAAAAAAGAAATAATTGAATGGTATATTATAATAACATTCGAAAATGACATTATATTTTAAATAGTTATGTAATTTTTCTACAAAATATATTTTTTACATATATGATTTTTATTTGAAATCATCGAATTGAAAGCTATTATTTTTTTATGAATGTTAATGAAAAGCTTTTGAAAACCACCTAATAGATTAATGGAATATAACTAGATGAAAAAGGGTATTTTATATCAAAAGAACCTAGAAATTCACTTATAAAAAGTTTAAAATTAATAAAGTGTTGAAGAAATTATAAATAAATCACAGATACTTGGAACTCAGTAATAAAATTATTAAATTAAGGTATTTTTTTTGGTATATGTGATATTTTTAGGGAAAGTGGAATTTTCTTTTCTTAGTGATTTTATTTTCATATGTGTGTCGTATCAGAGATTAACAGAGCGCTACAACAAAGAATTATTTCACCAAAGAACCATTATTATAATCAAAGAGATGATTCTCATAGTTTTATTGCAAAGAGTTTTAATACTGAAGTGAGTTTTTATAGGAAAACCTATCTTCTCTTTGTGAAAATTGATGATTCGTTTAATTTATTATTATATATTCACATCTATATTTTTCTTTCCTTTTTATTCAAAAAATTTATTAGCCTTTTTATTCTATTGATTTATTTTATCTCTACAAGAAAAAAATATTATTATTCATATCGTTAGTGAAGAAGAAATGAGCTATATAAAAAGCACAATTTCCTTCCAAAATGAAAAGGTATGGAGCTTTTTTGATAACCTATAGAATAAAAATTATTTAAAACAGTCAGTACATGGTTTTTAAATCTTATAATTAAAAAATAAAGAAGAAAAGAATTTAATTGAACCGAATAAAAAAGCCCTAAAACCTAATTTTAAAATTCTTGGTGGAGTATTGGAAATACTTCGACATATATTGGCTAAAGTTATTCACCATATCAGATAAAAAATTCGACGAATTTTTATGGAGAAATCCAAAATAAATGTAATGCAGCCAAGAAGAAAATTTTTAATCGGAAAAGATAGGTTCCTCAAAATAATCTCTCGTATTAGAATTTTAATATTTAAATAATTTTATTTTTTTTTTATTTGATAGATTATTGGAAAAAGAATAAACTAAAATAAAATTATATATTAAAATTAAGGAAGAGAGGGGTGAAAATTGGGTACATTTATAAATGTATTAACTAACTATAGTGACTTTATCTATTAGCACGTATTTACAAATAATTAATAAATTTTGTAAAATAATATAGTCTAACTAAAACGTAGTACAGATTTAGCCCTATTAATATTTTAAATGGATTTTAAATATACCAATAAGTGAATTGTTCATAAAATTAAAATATGAAAAAAAAATAAATGAATAATAAATAACAGGTATATTAGCTTTAGAAATAACGTAAAATGAATCAAGTTACCTATAAATGACTAATATAAATAGCAAAATTTTAAAATAAACCAATAAAATAAAACATCAATTATTGCTATATGACGTATACTGCGACAATTACTGATATTTAGTCGTCTCATAAAGAAAATAAACATAAATTATAAGCAAAAAAAAAAAATTTAAAAAGTTAAAAAAATATTTAAAAAAAGAATTTTTCAACCGACCCCCCTCCGCCGCTCTAGCA
>LSSN01002995.1:0-15068 GCA_001970855.1 Smittium culicis | reverse complement strand
CAGATTCTGAACAACGATTCGAAATCCTATTGGCGTTATATCAAATCTTACACTGGGAAATCGTTCCAAAGCATCGCCGATGGCCCAGTGTACGATAAATATAAAAATTTAATTACTGAAAAACATGAAAAAATCAAAATTTGGACAAACCACTTTGGCGAACTTGCCAAAGACGCTACTGGAAACAGCCGATGTTCCAATAAGTGGGAAAATCTTATTAATACGGACACTGACTATTACCCAGAGTGTGATAGCACTATTCTATGGTCAGATATTACTAATGCACTTCGTGATACACCTAACAACAAGGCTCCGGGAGCTGATGGTGTACCATCTGAGGTATTGAAACTGGTGATGACCGAACCATCACCTAAATCTTCACTAGCAAAATTAATTCATAAAATCATCAACCTAATGTATGATACTGGGGATATACCCACGTGCCTAGAAACATCAGTGGTGGTCCCAGTACCTAAAAAAGGTGACCTGAAGGACCCCGATAACTACCGAGGGATATCACTGATCCCAACACTGGAAAAACTGGTGGCCAAAATTGTGGCCACCAAACTCGGCAAAATCGATGTGAAATATCAAATACTGGTAAAAGAGCAAGCTGGATTTTTGAATTTCGAGGAGTGTGCGGGTCAAGCGACCACTCTATATGAAATAGTACGCATACGGAAAATTCATAACAAGGAAACATGGCTGTGCTATATCGACTATAGCAAGGCCTACGACCGGGTCCCCCACATGGCCCTACTGCATAAACTGCGATCAGTGGGCATTGGGGGCAAACTCCTCAATATGATCAAGGGCATGTATGATGCCCCGAAAATTGCAGTTAGAGTTGGAAATGAAGTTTCCAACCCGACCGAATACCTCTGTGGAGTGCGGCAAGGGTGCCCAGCCTCGCCGATACTCTTCGATTTCTACATCAACGATATATTCAAGAACGTACGAGGTGTGCGGGTGCCTGGGCTCACCTAGCGCATACCAGGTCTACTGTTTGCCGAAGATGCCGTGCTATTTACCGAATCATCAGCCGAGCTACAAGATGCACTGAACACCATAACCGAATGGTCGGACAATTGGGAAATGGCTGTGAATGCCTCCAAGTGCGGGATAATGACTATAAGCGGGGAGTTGACAACTGATATGACCCTGCAGGGACAAAAAGTCGACTCAACCGAACAGTACACCTACTTGGGCTATATTATGAATAGCAAGTGGGACGTATCTGGGACCATCAATAACAACAAGAACAACGTCAGGAAGGCTGTGTACGCTGCGTACAGCTTCTTGAGACGGCCTGATGTGCTGACAGCACTCAAAATCAAGTTCATCAATTCGGTGCTGATGCCGATTGAATGTTACGGTGCGGAGACATTTTGCATGAGCGAAGCCAGATGCAAGCCCATACAGTCAGAAATCGACAAGGCAATCCGAATGGTTGCCAACGTCGGAAAATCAGCGGCCATGGAGCGCATCAGGGATGAACTGGGCATAACCTCAGTGTTCATGCGAACCAGCTCAGCCCGTGAGCGTGCATATCATAAGTGGCCAACATCAAAAAAATGGATCGCCGACCTCATCAAGGCTCCGATGAAGGCCCGGATGGCCACCTGGGTGACCGGGAGCGCTCGGTGGATCAATAAATTTTGCTCTCAAGAATCAAACGGTCAGACTATCATCACGATAGTCGACCGGAAACGATGAAATAACCGGTCTGTCATCCACCGGTGGACGGTGGACCGAAAAATTGGGAAAAAAGGCAACTGGGTTGACCTTCAAGCTATGTATCCGGACCTGAAGCTGGGCCTTCAGGACATTGGAAAAATGCGTATGGGCACATTCCGGACCGCCCAGCGCCTGTCGAACATGAAAATTGTCGACCAAAAATTCAAAAATTTTTGCCCCTACTGCAACTTGTGTGTGCCTGAGACGGTCAACCACATACTTCTGAGCTGCAGCCGGTGGCAAAATCACCGATAATCGACGATCGGCCGATTCATACCGATGCCAATCAGTTCTGACGAAAATTTTTTACTTTCTAATTTCAACGAAGCCCGGTTGGGGCTAGTTGGAAAACTCCTTGGGGGGGGGAGTCTAAACAATCTTTGAGCCAGCTTCGAGCTGGCACTGCCGATCAAAATTTTGAGCTGGAAACAGCCAAATTTTTGAACGGCATCCGCGTGCCCAGAACACTTATACTGCAAAGTATAAGTGATTCACCAGCCCCCTTGAACCAATGCCCAGAGGGTATGGAGCTGCTAGAGCGGCGGAGGGGGTTCAGTTGAAAAACTATTTGCTAAAATTTTTTTTAACTTTTTAAATATTTTTTGATATTTTTTAGTATTTTTTTAAATTATCTTTATTAAAGTCTCCGAGAAAAAAAAAAATAGAAAGTCTGAAATTTTTTAATATAATAAAAAAAAATTCCTCGCTTTTAATATTAACCTGACATATTTATATATGTGAATATGTTCTTTAGATATTTAAGAATTAATAATTTTATAATTATTTCATCTGATAATTTGCATTTATATATACTTGTAAGTAAAATATCTAAACAGATAAGGAATATTAATACCCAAAAGAAAATAACTAATTAGTTAACGAGTTTTCATATAAATAATAAATTTTTCGCAATTCCATCGTCTCAATAAATTGTAGTACATATAATTTACGAATTATTTCTGATAGGTTAATTTATTTATCATACCTTAATCAGTTATTAAACCAGTGTCCAAGTTTTTAAAAATCTTAATGGGCTATAAGATACTATTAAAAGGTCACAAATAAGTTTTTTGAATTTTATTAAATATAAATCCAAAAAATATTAATTTCGCTTGTTTATTTGATAAATAGAAATAGAAATTATATTTATTTCTTTGCGTAAATGGAGTAGATAGATTTGTTTTTATGTGTTTAAATTTTGATTGAAAAATTTAACCACCTAGTAAAAATCCACAAAGCATAAATTAGTAGTCTCAAAATATAACACCATATAAACCCAAGCGTTATCTGAACCACAATGACTCAAATAATATAAAATTAAATTGTTAAATATTGAAAATTGAAAATAAGGAATTTGTGTGAAGGAAATTAGTATACTAATATAAAATTTTCCTCAAGTAAACATTGAAACCATTATTCGAATAAAACTAAGTAGATATTTGTTCTAGTTCACAAAAACATTTTATTCACAATATGTAGTATAATATTTGAAGTAAATTTTATGATTTCAAGTTACCGTCCCATATTTATAATATTCTTTTTAAATCTGGGTATAAAATTGCCAGCTTTATTTAAACATGGAATTTTAATGAAACTAGTACAATACTAAAAATATAAATGATAGTAATTATTATGGCAGTATATCTAAACCTGGTTTTATACGCTTTTACCAAAATTTTAATTCTGCTTTTTATTTAAAGCGGGACTTTATTGGTGCGATAATAATACTAGAAACTATGCAGCACATAAAATAAAGTTATATCGCTAAATAAATAAATTTGGGATATTCCTAGGAGAAGCTGTTATTTTTCTTTAAAATTCTATTTTCATACTTGAACTAGATAAAGCTATTGGTTAATTCATTTAATTAACTAGGTATAGTTTTCTATTGGGATTGAAAAAATAATCTAAATCTTATTATTAGGAAAAATTTAACATTAAAAGTTCTAGGCCTCCAAATTATCTCCCATTTATAGTTCCATAAGCATTGATTATATATTTAACTAGCAAAAAAATAGTAAAGCTTCTATTAGTAATTTTATCTAGTGCTCAAATAATTACCCAAATCAATATCTAGTTCTACACGATTTATTTATAATTTTTATAATGCCATTTAATAATAAATTAGGTTTCTATTACAAGTATCTAACACAGTTTTCAGTTTAGAAGATAATGAACAAGGATTTACTTAATATTTGCTTAAAAGCTCAGTTAGTGAATATAAAAATTAAATATTATTGACTAAAAAATAAATTATCAGTTATTCTCATAAAGATTATTTGCTAAAATAAGATTAAGTAATGAAATAATTAGTCAGACGAAGCTTAACAATAAATTGATATGCGCATCTATTGGCAATATAGTTTATATGATGATTCAGAATATCTAAATTTCATAAGCCAATCAATAAATGTATCTTTTAAACATTTTTACGGAATGTTATCATTTTTAAACTAACAAAATCATCCAATCATATGAAAATCAGATAAAAAAAATTTATAGAAACATAGTACTTGTCAAGACTGGGTTTTCAGAGATGGATTTATTAATAAGTGAAAGATAATTATAATATAGACTAGGAACTAGGGGAATAAAATATTGTTGAACAGCATACCTTTTCATGGAAAAAGATAATGCTGTTCTTATATATGTTTGGGAGAATGGGAAATGATAAAATAGTAGAAAAACGTTTGGCCAATAGTTGTCGAACAATGGAAAAGAATGTCATTGTGACATAATAATCAATGATTGCGACATAATAAATGTTGATTATGACAGTACTAATGACTTGAAATTAATACTTATCCAGTAATAAATACCAGACAAATGATCTGTCCAATTATGTTAATTAAAATAGTATAAGAGTGCTGGCACTAGAAAGGGATAAATAAATTTCAAAATTTACACGATAATATAAATCATGTAAAAATCTCAAAATAAGTTCTAAATTAAGTTTGGGATGAGGGATCAAAAATCAAAACAAATTTAAACGGAAATTTGGTAGTATATAAATTTGCTTTCAAAAAATTTCAAAAAAAATTATATTTATATGATTCTGTTGTATACTTCCTACTAAGGCTTTATTGGTAAATTATTAATAGATTTAAAAGTAAGTTTTTCTTAATATTAGTTATACAGGATATTTAATTGCATTATTTAATGTTTATAAAAAAGATGAAATTTTAAAAATACTGAATTCATAGCTTATAAAAATTTATAATTAGCATAAATTTCAATAAATGTTTATCAAAATATATGCTTTTAAAGTACTAAAACTAAGAGCAATAACATTAAAAATTCAGCTTTTTCGCCAAACTATTTGATCAATTTTTTTATGATGAAAACAAAAAATGTTGATTATTTAATTTTTTATGCTTATTTAACCATTGCTATTTATTATAAAAAGATTTTTTTAACAGCTTCATTGAATTTTGAAGTTTTATGCATTCTATTTGAGCTATTTTTACAAATATAATATTAAAGCTATATGCTTTTATTAAATTTTAACAAGCTCAAAGCAGTCTTAATTAAAATTTATAATATTTGGTCATTATAATTACTTGATGCCCTTGAATACATGTAATCATGTGTTGGAAATAATACAGAATAATCTAGACTCAAGGTTGATTTTTTCGATTATAAGATAAAATTATTTTTGTTATTATGATAAAATCTTAAAATTGGTTCTTTAAATTAATAATAAATCTCTTCATAAGTTTTGATTTTAATGGTTTAAATAAAAAATCATATTTGATTGCTATTTGATTGATAATTGATTTCACATTTCTACTATCGATATTAAATATCTTATCAGAGATAATTAGTCATTCATTTTTGATTGGCATCATTTATCTACTTTTATTTTAGATTTAAAAAATCCAATTTAAACAATTAATAAACTTGCTATTAACTTTTATACTAAAAACTGTCAAAATATTTGAAAATGTTATTATAATATACAGTTGATAAGCAATCATGGTGAATAAATTTCTAGGTATAATATTTATACCAAGTTTTAGATATTAAATGATTAGTCGTTTTTATAGTATTAAAAAAATAATTTCTAAAATTTCCGAGGTATTTAATCAAATTTTACGAAGAAAATTTACTAAAAATTCAAATAAACTAAGCTTGTATGTATCGTTTTTTTTTTTGAAATATATTATACGCCGAAATAATGATAAATATAAATCAATAAACTGCTCAATAATATTAGTTATATTAGTTCTATTAAATTATTATACTTGATCTTGATATTCGAAATACTAAAAGTTTCTAGGATATGCTTTTGTTATTAGCACTTTGTGCTTGTACTAATTAATAAAAAGTTTGGAATATATATGATTATTTATGTTTTGAAAAAAAGTTAAATAACTCGCTATTATAACATTTAAAATCAAATTTTGCCAATTAGCTTCTATTATTTAGTCTCATTATCTGTAGTAAATTTTTTTTATAATATAATTGATTGTTAAATATTTTGATATGATTATATCATTATTTTATTAGAATAAATTAATTATAATGTAAAATAGACTTGTGATTTATATAAATAGTAATTAAAAACATATTAAGTTAATATAGATATTATATTTAAATCATATGTTTTCTCATTTTTAATATATATATTATACATATAATAAAATATTATTCATATATAAAGCTAGGATAATTTATTTTTATTTAGTTATTTCACTATTGAGATCACTTGGGGATGGTGAACTTACCCCAGTAATACTTTCTTAATTTTTAACTTAATTTATTTTAATTTTTTAATATAAAAGATTAAAAAATCTGATATAGCAAATAGTTTTATTGAATTTGTGCTATCAAATAGGTTTTCTTAGAATTTTTTTTCTTCAATGAATATCGTATTTCTAGACTTTTTAGACAAAATCTAATGATTAAATATATCATTATCGCAGTCTAATTACAGATTTCAGACTCTAAGGTTGTTCAAAAAAATAAAAAATCTTAACTTAGTAGCGCTTTTTATGAATTTTCTATCTGAAATTTTGATTTTAATATCTGATGATTCATCGATATAAAACTCAGTTTATTCTATTTATTATAAAAAAAAGCATTCTTTAAAACTCAAAAAGCTTCAAACTCTTTTAAGATATTAAAAATTTAAGTATATGAATCTGATTTTCATCTCTCAGAAAGTAGATAATTATTGACCTAAAATTTCTAACCCAGTACAATAAACAAGATTAGTATATTCTTGCACTTTTAAAAACATCGCTTATTATTTTTTAACTAGCCCTTTCCCGTATAACACTCTTTAAAAAATCGAATTTAATGATTCTATTATGATTTAAAAGTTCATTTATTTTTTGCTGTTAATACTCTTTTAACCAATATTTCTTATGGACTCGGAATCACAGAATATCATTTATATTCAGTTGGCTATATTTGGAAGGTCAGAAACAGTCTATCGCCCGTGAAAAGGTTAGAAGGAAAAGGCAAATAGATCATAAAAATCTATAAAAAAATTCATAAATCCAATTAAATAACTATTTCGCGGAACGCTGAATTTTTTTTTATAATAAATCTATAAAATATAATTTAATAAAAATAATTTGATTCTAAACCTATTTTAACGTTGATTTGCATTTTATAGAAGTAATTTAAACAAGAACTTAAATACTACTAGCGAATCAATATAATTTTTTTATAAGATTACGATTACCTGCTAAAATCTAGCAGTAAATATTATTTATATGGGGGATTATTATAGAAGGGTGTAATTTTATGTTAAAGAGTTTCAGTTTAAGAATTTTCACATATCATTATTGTTTATTAAACAAAATTTAGATTTTTTATAGTAGATACCACTTTTAAAATGAAATAAATTAATTGAAAAGTGAAAATGTTTTTCGAATTCAGCAAATAGTAGTTTATAATTAAAAATATTCGTTGCAATAATTTTATACTGAAAAAAGGTGATTTCATCGTTCTGAACCACCAGTTAACCCTTTCCCGCCCAACACTCTTTAAAAAATTCAATTTATTGATTCGTTTATGATTTATAAGCAAGTTTATAATTTGTTGTTATTTTTCAACATACCAATAATTCTTAAAGACTCGGAATTAAAGTATTTTATTTGAGCACAGTTGGTTAATCTGGTGGGTCAAAAATAGTCTACTGCCCATGAAAGGGTTAATTTAGTCACGAAAGAAATCAAGTGAAGAAATGGGATACTCTTAGAGGAAGCGGAACTGTTTTTCTTAGAAATTCTATTTGCTTATTTAAATTAGGTGAGATATTGGCTGAATCAGATAAACCATTCGATGTTTTTTTCTAATCAAACCTTAAATATATGTAATGTTACAAAGTAGGAAAATCTACACAGGAAAAGTTCAGCTACTATAAATAACTCCAAATATTGTATGAGCATGATAGATGAAAAAAGTATTATTAATTTTTAGCAAATCATGATACAACGATAAATAATTTGATTACCACCTGCAAACTAATTTTATGGGAAATTGCTACTAGAGGCGGAATTTAATTACTATACAAAATATATTTTTATATATGAACTAGGTCATACTATTCGTTGTATCAAGGTAATCATTCGATGATAATTTCTAATAAGATTTAAAAATTGTATTGAAGATGGTGAGTAGGAAATTTTTAATAGGAAAAACCCCACTCCTAGAAATAGTCTCTGTGTTACAAATCAACTAATTACGAGATTTACCATTGTGGTTGGTTAATGTAATTTTACGGATTTAAATTTATTTTAAAAAAATTAATAAATTTAAAATTTTTTTAATTTAGTTGGATTACTGTTGAAGAAAGTGGCGAATGGATTCGGTCAAGATAAAAACAAGCTTTATTTTTGATAAAAAAGAGGAATTGTATTTGGGTAATATTTTCAGGAAGCGGAGCTGTTTGGAATAAGTTTTTCCTAGTTAACAATATTAATTTTATTTTTAAATATTATTAGAAATTATCATTGAATGGCTAACCTGATATTTCCAGTAGTATATCTTAATTTTTATTAGCAAATAGAATTCTAAATAGTGTTTGGCATCTGATATGAATTTCTCATTTATCGCAGTCATGTATAGTATGCTATTTCTAGAGTCGGAGCATGTTAGACTGATTAATACTTTTAATTAATCCTTTCACCTTTCTATAATAATTGTAAGTGTGAATTCAAAGAATCTTTGATATTTTTATATAACTCTAGTATTATTTGTTATATCCGAGAAATTCTATATTCTGATGAAGCGTGTAATAAATATTATAATGAGTCAGATCGACAAGATAGAGTAGAACAGAATAAGCCTACTGAGCAGGAATGGATTAATCCATTCAGGTACAGTTTGTTTCTTTTTTTTTTATATATGAAATGCCAAAGCTATCAAACATAATTAAAAATAGAATAATGTAAATGGGAGATAATTTTGAGAAGCGGAACACTTTCTATTAAAACTTTTCATGGCTTCAAATTTTATTTCAGGTTTAAATCCAATAAATGCAAACCACCAAATGAATTATTTAGTATAGCCAATAATCCCACCCAATCACTTTTAGCAAATAATGTTCTAAAGAATAAAATATCCTCTTTCCATAAGATCCTCTGATCTAAAATAATAATTATATATTTTTTATAAAATAAATTTCATCTAATAAGTTATTGCTATTACTTTGTAATATGAATTACTATTTTAAATTAAGATAAGAAATTTTTATTCTGATAAATGACAAGCACATTCTATGCTGAGGGCCATTTCTCATTTCTCATTTATTACCCTTTACAAAATCTAGTTTTTTATTTTATCTCAGTATTAAATTGGTTTTATGCATAAGATTATCCGTCTAATAGAGATTTATCATAAAAAATATCAACTGAAATTTGTAAATACATACCACTGAACATCAAAAGATTTAAAAATCAAATATTGTTAAATAATGTATAAAACAATTCTATATAATTATCAAATTTGCAACTTTTAAGTCATATAATTGATGCCAAAACGTAGACAAGCTCTATATAAAAGGTTTTATAGTACACATTATTTTAATACTAACCACAAAACAATTTTCAGCATTTAATTACAATAGATAAATTCTAATATTTTTATTTTTCAAACAATAAATGTGAGATTAATTCGAGAGGCGGAACTTTTTCTATTAAGATTTTCCTACTTGGCAGGTTTAGTAATATTTAAATCCTATAAGGCTTTATCATCGAATGAATTTTGTGATACAGCCAATATTTTAGACTAATTAATATTAGC
Organism: Smittium culicis; assembly: GCA_001970855.1. Classification (NCBI taxonomy): domain Eukaryota; kingdom Fungi; phylum Kickxellomycota; class Harpellomycetes; order Harpellales; family Legeriomycetaceae; genus Smittium; species Smittium culicis. Next base: position 5,075 of record LSSN01002995.1, on the reverse strand, counting down.
AAATAGATTTTCAATGTAGATTAGTTCCGCTTCTTTTAAGAATATTCCATATTCTAAGGATCTTTTGAGGAGCGGAAAATGATTTACTAGTGACTTTATTTTCTAATAAATGAAATGCGCATTCTGCGATTTTTTTATTGATTCCGAGGATTTGAAAGGCTTAGGTACAAATAAATAATGTTTAGAAATAATCACTGGTTGAAAATTTAATCATAATATTAACGGAAATTTCATACATCAAAAGATATAAAAGTAAATTATTGGGGGACGACCATTACCTTGATGTATCTTTTTCTATGGAGGTTGTTTTTTAGCTTTTTATATAATTCGCGATATTAACTTATCCAGCAGATGGACGCATCTTTTATCCCTAATTTATGATTCGCTGAAGTTTTATACATACGTAATTCGTTCTAAAGAAGTAAATCAAATTAGTTAGGCAATTTCAAAAGTGGTAAACAACATTTGATCTACATATTGTATATAGTCCTTTCGCGGGCGGTAGACTGTTTTTGGCCTGTCTAGTGTAGCCAACTGTATTTGACAATCTTACTTTAATCCTGAGACATTTAGAAATATTGGTTAATTGTATGATAGCTACAAATAATAAACTTGCTTTTAAATCATAAAAAAACATAAACTTTAATTTTTTTAAAAGTGTTGGATTGGAAAGAAGTTAAAAGCTCTGTTCGGAAGTTTTGAATTTTTTTGCATTTTAATTCCTAAGAAAATGTCATCCTGAGGCTACTGTATTATCTTAAAGCTATAAGCTTCTCTAAACCTGCCCAAGAAAATAAATTTTACATATGTTATATTCTTAGGGGAAGCGGAACTTTTTTCTAAGAAATTTTATTTGCTTGCATGGATTAGGTAAAGGTATTGGTTATATGATTTAATCTATTCGAAATAACTTTCTAATACAATTGAAAAATAAAAGTAGGAAAAAAAGTGGGAAAAAATTAATACGAAAAGTTCCGCTCCTCGAAATAATCTCCCATATATAATTAGCCTAAACATCAAAAGGTCCAAGTAAGTAACTTACGAATTCAAAAAAATGCCACCAATAATCAGCTCTCAATATAAAGTGCCAATTATAAACAGATATTATAATAGGTAAACTATTGGACAATTCATATTATAAAAGCTGTATGCATTTTATAGTCAAGCACTTAATTATGTAATTTCAAGATCTTTCCCGCTAATAATTAAATATATTTGTAATTATAAAATCTAAGTAGCATATCATCTATATTCTATTTTTAGACTCTGTCGGCGCTGATCAAAAAAGCATAAAGCACTTAGTGCAAAGAGATTAGAGGGAAAATCTATAATTCCCCTCGAAATTCAGTTCAAAAATGATAAAAGTGAGCTAAAAATTAAAGCGTCTAATACATTGGAATTCTATTAATATTTTAACTAAAAGCTATGATAGTTAGTAATTTAAAATGTTAAACACTGGATGTTTTGCTCCTTTTTCATGAATTAAAAATAAAAAATAGTATTGAATTTAATAAAAGATATTGTAGTTTAAACGCCTTAATAAACTTTTTATTAAATATAATATGCATTTAAAATTTTATTTAATCATAGAATACATAATGCTCATTGTTTTTAATATTTAAAAAATATTTTTTTAACCCTTTCCAGAGTGTAGAGTGATTTTTATCGATCAAATGTAGCAAAATGCCTTTAATAAAAGTAATAAAATCCCGACTCTCATTCAGCCATTGGCTTGGAAAAAAAGCACAACAAATAATAAATATTCTATTAATTCATGAGCGAATAAAATATTACTTTTTTTTACAAAGAGTATTTGACGGGAAATAGTTAAATACGCTTAAAAATTCAGAATTCTTATTTGAAAGATCCTACACTTACTTTACTATTTTCAGAAAGATATTCCCAATATGGGGGTTTTCGCTTTTTAATTACTTTTATATAAATTCCGGATATTTCTATTTCTTTTACACTTGTCAATAATGTCTTTTTAATAATTGAATTAATAATACATATATTATTATACATAATATCAGTGGAATTTAATTAATATATATAATATATCATTATAATGTTATACAGACTAATTTACTCCGTGTTCTAATATAATTATTTTTATTTATTATATCCAAGATTGATGTGATATTTTACTGATATAGAAGCTAATTTTAATTCTTATTGACTTCATAATCCGACATATTATAGATAATTTCGAAGATCAGAAATAATTCTGTTTAATTTTTCCTACTTATCAGACAAGTTTAATTTTTATATTCGGCTATTAAACTATATCAACTGGTTTATAATTACAACCAATTCATTTACCTAAAGTAAATTGGCAAACAGAATTTAGAAAGTAAAAATTTCCGTCTCTCTAAATGATATTACATATATGAGACTATTTTAAAAGCGTTTTATATTCTTGTTTTGGATTTGTAAACTATACTATAATTAGCATTGAATAAAAAATTAGCATGACCAATTTCCAAAAATTTAATAAATAATTGTAAGTGGCTCGGTCAATTTGATCATTTTAGTTAAAAATCATTTGCTAGAAAACTATCTATTAAAACAAAAGTATCAAGTCGAACTATGCTATCATTAATTTAGAAATTTCTTGTACAGAAAGTAAATATCAAAGAGGGATTTATTTGGGAAAAAAAATTAGGAAACGAAAGTATCATAAATTATGTATAAATACAGATTATGAAGAAGCTAATTTTAATTCATTTCTCAATAGTATAAAAAACAAGAGCATTTTCAACTAATTCCTCAATAAATTTAGCATCAAGTTAAAGTGAATATCATATAATAAAATACCTTAATAGTATTGAACTAAAACATTCCTCATCACATTTCAAATAATGTTTATTAAAACCGTATCAATTCTCGTTGTAGCACTTGCATACAACACTTCAGCTGCCTCATGTGGTAACCACGGTGCTACAAGATGCTTAAGCGCCAATGGACTTGGATCAGCCTTCGTTAAGTGCGAGTATGGTGTTGAAGTTGAATATGAATGCGAGGGCTCAACCCTATGCTATGGTAGTGGAACTTCTGGAATTATGTGCATTGCAAAGCCTCAAGCATCAAAAAGGCAAACCACTAGCTCCTCAACTTTTGGTGGGTATGAAGGAAGCATCAATCAGCTTATTGATGGTGTAAACGGAAACACTAACAGCCTTAACTCATGGTTAAAGAATGCCAGAGCTTCCATGTTCACAGACAAGAATGCAATTTCAAACGTAGCTGCCGCCATGAACAAGGGTATCATCGCTAAATCAGCTAACATCGGAAACGGAATAAATAACTTGAAGAACCTTCGTACCACTGCTGCTGGTCAGACTACCATCATTAACAACGCTAAAAAGTTCATGGTTGCCGCCTCTGCAAACAAGAATGATTTTGGTTACTTTATGAACGATATTTCAAACAATGCTGCTAACAGTGTTGCTAATCGTCAAGGTTTGTCTTCTATGCTTACCAACACTTATGCCTCTGGTAAAAACCCAATCACAGCTGCTGGACAAAATAGCGTCGTCTCTGCTTTGAACAACTTAAGAGCCATCACTTCCATTTACACACCAAGAACCTTTGGAGCTATTTTTAAAGGTGGATTACTCCCTGCTACTATTGGTCCACAACTTTACAGAGGAACTAACGGTGATGCTAACGCCACTGATGCTATGTTTACATCATTGTTATCCCAGCTTAAAGGTAGAACCTCAGGTTTGGCTGGTTTCTATACTGCCGCTGCTGTCACCTCAAACAACGTTGCTGCTAATGTTAACCCAGGAGTCATTTCCCAAGTTCTAGGTAAATACAGATCCGGTAACCCAAGTGGAGTCGGTCTCGCTGACACTATCAACGGTGTTGCCAATGTATTCGCAAATGTTGGAACTAAATACAATGCTCAAGTTTCGCAAATCGTCAACCAATACACTAGAGATGCTGATGTAATCTGCCCTGGATGTGGTGCTCCACCAGAATGCAACTGTAACGACGAAGACTTCAACGCACTTTTGCTTTCAATTCTTTTGTTGCTATCTGCTGGATTGATCGGTACTCCATCTACTTCATGCTGCTACTCATCAAAAAATTTATTCGCCGCCAGATCTTTGGTAGCATAATTTTTTTAAACATTCATTTTACTTTTCATGAATCACCTTTCATTCAAATAAAACAGTAATAAATCAAGTTTAAAAAAATTTAACTATTCATTCACGTATTTGTGAGCATAAATAAGTTATTCAATGATACTCTATGTTTAAAATTAAAAATAAAACTAACAATTCTAATAAATAAAAGGTTTAGACGAGTCAAATATCTAATCGATAAAAATGTGCTTAAGGTTATTATATACAATTCTTAATTAGATGTTTGTTTTTATAGCTGAACTATATAAATTTTGTAAAATTATATCCTTTTTGGCTAGCCACTCAATAACTATTCACTTTTTTTACGCCCTTAGTAAATAAAATTGAATAATACCATCGAACACCTCTCTCTCTCTCTCTTAGAAAAGTTTTTCTTGGGCGAGCCAATAGGATTAGAGAATCTATAAAATTTTATTTCTTATCTACTATTCACTTTTTTTTACGCCCTTAATAAATAAAATTGACTATAACCATCGAACACGTAGTCTATCGACTTTAACTTATTAATACAACTTTGTTGACCTAGCCAAGAGCTACATTTTGGTACAAGTTTGGTCTCTTTAGACAAAGTTTAACTTTTGCAATTAAATTGTAAGTGCCCAAGTTTGGTGCACGGTTTTAATTAGCCAAATCGAGAAAAAAAAAGTACGCAAATCGCCGAATTTAACGAATTTGATTATTTCGACTAATTTGCGACACAAAAAAAAGCCTGCACAAAAAAAATAAAAAATAAAAAAGCAAAGCAAAAAAAACACCCCAATTTACTCAAGTATGGTCATTAGAAAGCCCGTAAAACGTGCTAGAACCTTATTTAGCGACGTTGTGAAGGGAAATGACCCTCATTGCCTCACAAATGAGGTACAAAACAGCAACACTGCTGATTATACTAGGGTTAATAACCAACATAGGCTAAACCATGAT
>LSSN01002992.1:0-11355 GCA_001970855.1 Smittium culicis | reverse complement strand
AGTTTAATTATACCTAATACAATAGGTATGAATTAAAAACCAGACTAATAAAATCATTTATAATGTAAATCTTAGTCAAATGTATTCATTTTTCAAGAATCGATTATCAGCTAATATTAATTTTGAGTAAAAAAACTAATAAATTTTTTTTTGAATTAAAGAAGATATACAGTGTTGTTGACTTTCTTAGAAAACTTGAATATAATATCCATTTAACGTTTTTATATTTTAAGTGGATAAGCAAATAGAAAAGATAATCATGTGATTATATTTTAAAACCCGCTTCTGATAATTAATTAGAGTATCTGACAAATCTAAGCACATTTATTCAAATCATAGCTTTTAAAAACTATCCTTATTGCACTTCTAAATAATTAAAATACAAATAAATCACAATAACAAATAGAACTTTTATTTAATTGAATTTTTCATGAGTTGTTGATTATAATCATAGAAAATTGTGTTTTGTCTTACTAAAAATTCCTTTTCATAACGCCATCATTTAAATATATTTATACAAGCTTTGAAAAGATAAAAATATAATTTCAGAAATTTAACTCCAAAAATTTATATAAAGTTTCATTGATAGTGTTATTATTTTACTAGTTGCATTTATGTGGCGCAAATTTTATGCAGTAATATTTAATTTCGCCTCTTGTAACACTCTAATAAAATTTATTGCTTCTTTAGCACTATATTATTTATAATATCCACAAGAAATTGAAATATAAGAATAAAAAATCAAACTGTTATACATTATATAAATTAAAAAAATTTTAAAATTTTAAAAGCTACGCAAGTTAAATGATGTGAACTTGAATTTTATAAAAAAAAATACCTAGTGCGAATATTACATCTTATTTTATTAATGTAATTGAGCGCAATTATTTTTACCAGAATACTCATTCGGCTTTTAAATGCAAAAATTCTGATAAACATGACCTGTTGCTTACTAAACTGCAATATTTTAGATACTAATCCTAAATTTTACAAATTTGACTATTTGACTATTTTTCACCCAAAAAAATGGAAAAAAAATTTTTTATTTTTTAAAAAATAAATGTTGATACCGTAATAGCTTCAAGAAAGCTTTTTTTTCCCATTGAATATGAAGCTCTCATAACTGAATGGAAACATCAATTTTTAGCGAATTAAAAATTAAAAAAAAATTTTTAAGAGTATTCCTTATTTTTTATACGTTTGGGAGATTCAAGGAGTCAATTTATGGTGTAAGGTGTTACAGCGTATAAAATTGCATAAATTATTTATAGCTAATGAGAAAAATCATTTCTTTTTTATAGATAATAAAAACTTTATAATTAAAAGAATAAATAGAAAAAACGAAATGCCTTTTCAAAATCACCAGTAATATTTACATAATATATTGCCTAAGCCAATAAAATTAAACCGTTACAAAGTGCACTCTTCGTTCAGAATCCCCCATTTTTTTCATTTTCTTTGTATTTGTGGCTGTGATCGTGATTTCGACCGTGAACGTGACCTTGATCATGATCGTATTATTTTTTTTAATTTGAAACTTCTCTATTTGTGCCATATGCGAATTATTTGTACTTTTAATCAAAAATTAAGAATTCTAATTTTGCACAAAAACTTATTTGAATTATAAATCACATATCAGTTTAAAAAAACAAATTTTGCAGTAAAAGCTCCAAATAGGAACACCTTGAGACGTCAACCCTCTTAGAAGGTAACTTTATGAATGTTAAGTTGATAAAATAATAATCTACTATTTAAAAGCATAGACCATTTTTGTTAAAACAAATTTATAGTCTAATCAAATTAATTTTTTTAGTATAATAATATTTCATTTGCGATTTGGCTTTTTATATTGCAAGTAATCTGGTATATTTCCAATTGAACTCTGAGAAGGGAACTCTTAATTATTCTTATAAATGGATGTAAAATGAGCCAAAATATAATTTCTAGTATGATAACATTCCATACAGGAGACTCTGATTGAAGAAAGTACTTTGCTTCGATTAAAACTATTGAACTAAAAATTGTAAATTTTAATTTATTATTTGCTGATTTCGAAAGGCATTTTACTTTTTCTTTAATTTACTTAATTTTAAATGAATTATTTGCTAAAAAAAATTCCAGGTTATTTTTATTGGATAATAATAAATATCATATTTATTACAGTGTAACTCTATACGTATAAAAGAGCTCTCTTCATAAAGAATATGTAGAATAGATATAGTTATAATAACTATTAATATAGCTAAATAAAACTCCAGTCAAATTCTGAATAAGCTACGAGTTAAAATTTGTTTTTTTCATTTATTTAATATGGGATATTCTTAGCAGGGACGGGACTTTTTTTCTAGCAAAAAAATTTTTTGCTTGTATAAATTAGGTAAAGCTATTGATTGTATCAGATAAACAATTTTGTGGTAATTCTAGTAAGATTATAAGTGTCACAATTGGTTATAGTGACTTTTAAAGTTAGAGATAAGTAATTTCATCGAGATGTAAGTTGTATAAAAATAAGTGAATAAAGACTAGATCATGTTTGTGAATTTTTGTTATTTAGCATTATCTTGCATTGAAAGGATTATATTATATTTATAAACTAAAATATAAAAAATATAGCTAGAATGAGGTTCAATATTCATTTGCGAATGGGATGCGGGATATAAGACAATGGTAATAACTGTGTCTCATGTGGGAAAATAGCAACACAAAGGAAATTTTTATAAGGAAAAGCTCCACTCATATAAATAATCTCACATACACGAAAACTCGGCAAATGTTTTTAACCGCTGGTCTATACGAAGGAGTTAAGGCTATTTTCATTTTATTTATTAGTTTATATGGGCTTTTCTTATTGTTTTTTTAGTTGAATAGTTGAATAGTTGAATAGTTGAATAGTTGAATAGTTGAATAGTTGAATAGTTGAATAGTTGAATAGTTGAATAGTTGAATAGTTGACTAGTTGATTAGTTGAGAAATATAAACTATTCTAAAAATAAAAACGGTTTAATTATATCATTTTATAAAGATTTTGTTCTATTTTTTTGCTTGACTCGTAAAAAAAACCTTGATATAGATTCTAAAAATTTCATACTGCATTGATTCATTACTTATTTAATATCTCGCAACTAGAACCCATTTCTTCAAATTATTTAATAGCGTACAGTGATCTTGTAATTCAATCTGGGTTTATCGATTACTTTGTCGTTTATTCAATACACCGTATGTAAAATACTGCTGAAATTTCTACAAGTATTTACACTGGTTTTACATGAACAAAGGGTGTAATAGATGTCTATTAACCCTTTCAGAGGCCAAAATTTCTATAAAAAACAGCTTTAAAATGTTTTCGTTGTTTTATAAATTAACCAATAGGTAAATATTTTAAAAAATGCGCATTTCTATTTATAGCCAATAGCTTTTAGAGCAAAATATCAAATTTCACCAATAATAATAAATCTTTAAATCCAGTAGAATGTGTTTAACCTGAAGTTTGACCAGGCTTTAAATAGGCAAAGAAACTAATAGTCATAATAAAAAAATCAGTAAAATAATCAAAAAAACTATACAATTTCAAGAAAACAAAATAATCTTATGCCCCCCCTTTTGCCTAATCAAACCCCTTAAGGTTAAAAGAGCTTTATTGAAAGTTTTTTTGCATATTTATCCATACGTTTTAGATATGCTATACACTATTTTAGACATACCTGTATATGAATAAAAGGATTGTATGTTTTTAGCTTCTTAGATAAAGAAAAAAAATTCATTGATGACTTTATCTCTCCAGAATTTACTAAGCTATTAATTTAATCAATTAAATTCCTAAATATAAATTGTTGAAGCTTTGGTCTACATCAAGGACTTACATTAATATTTGAACATCTGTTAGCATGGCTAATAGATATATTATTTAAATATTAAATTATTTACATACGTATTATCTAAACATAAACCACCTCTATCTCATTTTAAATCATTAAGATTCAAAAATAAACTAAGGATTTTGAAATATGTAAAATGGTACAATCCAATTTTAACAAATAAATTTACATTGATTTAAATCGATTTTATAACTATAAAGCTAAAAATAAATAGTATAAACGAAAATTATATTTATATAATAAAATATATAAATGAATGAAAAGATGGAAGGAATTAAATAAAAAATCTAGTACCTAAAAAAAAATAACAAAAAAAAATTTTTTTCTGTGTTAACACTAGTATTGGGTATTAACTAAATTTAAATTAATATTTATATATAAAGAGATGCACCATTTTACTCATGAAATTGAATATTTTAATAATCATTCGCCTGATTTAATGAAAAAGTTGTTGAACCCAGTTAAAGTATATTAATAATAAACTTTAGCATTTGGTGAATTTAAATCGAGTGAATATTTTAATATAAAAAAGTCTGAACCTTCAAAGAATATCACATGATTAGTCAAAACAAATAATTTAAATAGTATAAATTTTCAGAGCTAGCTATAGTATGTCATTTGGTAGTTCAGATTAGTGCCAACTTAGATCATTATTTCAATAAACTTAGCCAAATATATATTTTATTATATCATGTTAATCAAATTATCATCAACAATTTAATTTTTTCAAATTTAAATTTATCTGTTTATTAATTTTTAATATTATTCTTTTATTTTATAAAATTTTAAAGACAAATATATCATTCTTTTTATATATAGCTAAACATAGTTTTTTTTTCATATAGAGTTATTTAAATTTAACATAATATTGAATTAAAATATATACATATTTTCTTTAAAGGTTTTACAGCTAATCATGTTTTGAAAATCATATATTTTCTATTCAAATCTATCTTAAATATTTTGCATTATGATTTGAATTTTATAGCCTCAGCATTTTTACCCAGGAGAATTTCAGGAAATATTTTTTTTCCATTTCTGTAAATTAGTTTGATGAGTAATTTAAATTATACAATAACTAGTAAAGGTTTTTTATATATATATATTTTTTTTTTTGAATTTTTATTGTCTAATTCAATAACTATTTGATTTGCTTGTAAAATTGGTGTATAAAAAGAATTAAATTTTAAGCAAGTAATTCTTCTAAATTAATAGTAATAAAAATTTTTATTAGGCTTTTTTAGAACTACCTTGCTCTAATGCAAAATCTTAAAATGGAAAAAAAAAATGAACTTCTGCCCCTGAAAGAGTTAATCGACAAAATCTTGAAAATGAAAGTATTAAAGAGCTTTTTTTCAATCAGAGGACTAGTGCTATCTCAATTATATAGTTTTTTTCATGAAATAATAAAAAATTTTATTTTCTGATAAAATTATCAATAGTTAAAATATCGATATTTTATCGAAAATTCAACTCTCTTACAAATAATTATTTATTCCACTATTCAGAATCAATCATGATTCTGAAATTATTATTTTAATATTGACTCAATCAAAGATTTGATTATCTGAAATATCTCAAATTAACTGTACAGGGTTTTGAATCAGTGATTATGAAATGACCTTTTATTTTTTTCTGGCAGAATTTAATTCATTGAGTTTTTTTAGGGGAAGCATTTATTTCAATATCAAGCTTTCTTTCACACATTAGAGTTCGAAAGTCAATCTATTATGGCGATTTTAGAGCTAAAGATTGGTATAGATGATTGAGATATTATTAGCCTATATCTCTATTATTAAGAAATTTTAACCTGTGCCCGGATTTAAATATCTTTAATTTAGAAGCCGAATACTCATAACACATAGTATTTTTGATAAGTTTTGACTAAAATCTATGTTTTTTTAAATCATTCTATCTTTGTTAAACTTTTTATTGGTGATTAAATTATTATTATACATTTATTTGAAAAGTTTGGAATCGAATTTTTTTAATACTGAAGGTTTCTTTTAAAAAAAAAAACAATTACTATGATAAAAAATAAAATTTAAATTTACTATTCTTATAAATATTCATTTTTATATAAGTTTTTTGTTTTTTTTTAATTCAATAATGTAGTAATAAATAAAGCGAGTACTCTTTTATCTAAATAACTTTTCAGTAAAAATTTAATGATTTAAAGTTAAAAATCTAGCAAAAAAAAGCAATTAAAATAATTTTAAAAAGTAAACTAAACTTAAATTATAGATTATTTCTTAAAAAAATTTCTAAAACAACTCGATTATTTGTTAAAAATATGTGTGTAGTAATAAATGCTGAGTATAAAATATTAAATCTATAAATTGTATATTTTTTATGATCGATTATTTATTTAATTAGTCCTCAAGTAATAATAAAAGAACTATTTTTATATTTATAAATGTTATATTAACATTAAAATTGAATAATATTTATTTTTTATTCATGAAAATTTTGAAAATAAATGTCAATTTTATTTTACTGTTAATTTTGGATTAATTTCGAGTTATTTAATTTCTAACTAAAGTAATTGGTATATTTCAGTCAAGAAATACAAATATTATGACGGATAGTGAATTTATACTCTACCAGAATCTCTCCTTTTTCATTCAAAATACCATTTTTTTTAAATAGTATAATTACTTTTTTGCTAATTATAGTTCAACTAGAAATATATTCATTATTATAGTATTAAACTTTGAATATTATTATATTAAAAATTCAAGCCGAAAAATTAAATAATTTAATTCTTAAAATACTAGGGCAATACATACCAGAAAGCTCCAAATCTCGCCTTAACATCAAAGTAAGCTGGTGATGGTGCCTTCAGTACTGTGTTTGTATACCACACGAGAATACGAGATGCAGTAATTCACTTCATTGAGCTATTTCCCAGTAATTATGGAGTTTCTAATGCGGCGGAAGGAGGTAAGTTAAAAAAAATTTTTTTTTAACTTTTTAAATATTTTTAAATATTTTTTGATAGTTTTTATATTTTTAAATACTTTTTTTTATGTTTTCCTTTATACTACTAAATTATGATTAATATACTCTGGGACAAAAAATGTATAACTATTTCTTTAAAAAAACATCTATTTTGTGTTTAAATAAAATAAATTCTCAGGTTATATATTTTTTATACAATTAATATGAAAGCTAGAGTCAAGAAACGAAAATTAAAAGTGTTAGCTAAAAAAATAAATTAAATGAGAAAAGTGAGTTTTATCGTTATCAGTCATAGCTGAACACTAATTTTCCTCGGAACTCTATTTAGAATCATTTTATTATTATAGCTAGCGATTATTCCATCTTTTTTGCATGTTTAAGATTCATAGTGGTTTTTTACTATAAGTAATACCTCCATCTGATGATAATACCACCTCACTCTGCGTTGATTTCTAAAGGGAAAATTTAAACCTTTTTCTGTTAGTTTTCTTCATTGTTAGATTATATAGTATGTATAGCTATGACAATTCCTTTTTTATTGGCTGAAAAAAATTAAAAATACTACTATTCTTTTCCTATTAGATATCTCCGTATTAAATCCATTTTAAATAATTTATGTTTTTACATAGTTCTTTTACTCTTCTACATCCAAATTAAATCATTAGAAATTTTTATTTGCATTCTTTGTAGGGCTTGAATAAAGTGATTTGTTATAGATGATTATATTCAAAACAATTATCCCCCCCCCCTATACTAAGTGTTTTATGGAATAAAAGCTACACGTGGCTAGTTATTGTTAAATAATTAGACGATTTAAAAACCAATGGATAATTCGCCCTTGAACTTTCGTCTAATTTAATGCTTTATTCCCAACATTTCAACTTGTTTTTTGTTAATTAAGGGTATGATTGGTATATAACCATCTATTTATTAATTCAGGTTATGCTTGATAATTTCATGTAAATGACTATTAGTAGTGTTTAAACCTTTGTTAATTACCTATAACATTATCTATTACCCGGTTGGAGAGATTAAGCAAGAGGCATGTTATACTACTGGCTTATATCCATTAAGTTTACCAATAAACTTAGTGTATCGACTGGAAAAATAAGATCAAGTTAATTTCATAAATAGTGGAATAGTATTATAATTAAAATGGATCCTTCTTAAAAAATTAAGGGAATAATAAAATACTAAAAGATTTATATATTTGAGAGTAGAATCTGGATAAATAAAGAATTATTAATTTATTTTTTAAATCATATTAATTTTACACTAAGCTAATACAAAAAATCATTGAACCTTAGAGGACCAGTAGATTAATTACGAATAAATACACAACAGTTTTAACCAAAGGGTATAAGTGGCGAACGTAATTAGCACAAACGTTTTAATAAACAAAAAACTTTTCAATAAACAAACTATATTAAAATTTACATAGTACATATCGTTTGATTAAATATTTATTTTAAATTAAAAATTTCTATCCTATTATTCCTTTCGTGCCAATCACTCAATCCAGCTTATGGTACTTTTACAGTTGGGTGACTTATTTTTCGAACAATTTTATATTTTATCATACTGTATATATAAAAATCAGCTTTTTTTATTAAAAGGGAAAAAATAATAACGTTTTTTATCCATCTATATATTATTTATAAACTACATCATACATATTTTTTTCCTTTTGTTTTTAAGCCTCGCAAAACTTCTTTGTTATTATTTGCTCAAAACCTGTTTTTTGGATTTTAATCTAATTGAAAATTGGTTTAAGTTTTTTTACCTTCTTATTAATCCCCTTTTAGTTTAGATAACAAATAATTATATTTATTGAATCTCTAATTTACTTCTAGATTTAATTTTTGTGTGCTTAAAATTGGTTTTATATCTATTTGGAAAAAAAAATTCGACGCAATAATTATTCCGTGAATTTTTTATAGAAATTTGGTCTTTTTTGATTTTATATTGGTATGATAGCGCGTAATTCCTATATTTTTATTTAATAAATGAACTATGTCTGTTTATTCTAAATTACATTGCATTATTAGAAAAAATTTCTGCAATTGGATATCGACTTAGATTCATAGTTTTAATGTATTTCTTAAATAATACAATGAAAATAATATTTTTTATCCTTTTTAAACCTAGATTTTTATTTTTTTCAAATGAAAAATAATTTATGATGTCTCAATTTGAATTATATGTAATTTTCGATGTATTAATAAAGTTTTCTAAAGGTTTATGATAGCTTTAGTTTATTTGGTTGTATTTTTTCGATTAGAAAGTCAGAAAAGCTATCTGAGATATATAATTTACTTGAAGAACATTGAAGATTATTATAAGCCGAGTTTATAATTTTTTTTTTTTTAGAAGGTAATTGGGTCATTTCATAATTGAGTTTTGATAGGGAGTCAATATCGAGCAACCCAAGTCCACTATTCAATAATTATAGTTCTATTATTTCCATTTTCGCCTAAATTTCTAATTTGAAAACATTAGTTTATTGATAATTTTTTTGGCGTCTGCTACGAATTTTTTTATTTGATGGGTTTAATTATGGTAAGAACCACAAGCTTTGAAAAAATTTCATTAATAGATATGTGTTCTTTATCTTTGATATATAATTTTATATTATTTAATGGGTTGATTCTATTGGAAATGTTAATTAATTCGTTTTTACTTTCTTTTATCTACACTTTATAATATTTGAATGGAATATCTGATTTTAGAATTTTTAATCTATCAAACAGTCTATTTACTCTCTCATTTTAAATTATATATATTTTTAATCGTTTATCTTTGTATTTGAAAATAGAGGATGGATATTTAGAGCATAAGAACTATCTTTCCATCATATTTATTGCTGATTCCTATTGATAAATGATCTGCATTAACTGAGTATTTGAAATACTCTTTAACCCTTTCCCGTCCAACACTCTTTAAAAAGTTTTATTTAATGATTCGTTCGTGAATTATAAGTATGTTGATTATTTGCTAATATTTTTGCATTATACCAATAATTCTCAATGGCTCGGAATTAATCAATTTTCATTGAACGCAGTTGGCTATATTTGGTGGTCCAAAAATAGTCTACTGCGCGGGAAAGGGTTAACCGATGGAGTTCCTTATATTATGTTCCCAATAAGTTCTAAGGCCGGTTATTTCATCGAATTATATATAAAAGGAGAAAAATGGATCCCCTTATCTCATTCGTTGTTCGATTGATATAAGTAAGTATAATTTTCATTTACTAACACCCAAGATACAGTATTATTATATAGATTTTTTAAATAGCTTAAAATTGATTTGTGAAATAAAATCCCGAGTAAGCATTTAAATATACTGGACCTGTCTATTATATCGTATTAATTTTTTTTTTTTGGTTTAATAAAAGAAGGTAGAAATAGTTTTTTTCGGTTCTGATTTACTGATATCTATTAGAAAGCGTGTCCCATGGGTGATATCAAAGAATCTTCTGCTTTTTATGAACCTCGATTGATGATAGTTTTTTACTTTGGTTAATATTTTTTAAAACCTATTAATAAATATTTTACTGTAGATTTTTTCGTCTTGATTCATAGATTAATATTTCTATAGCCTTTTTTTTTATACAAACCGCTCTTTTTTGCGATTAAAACTATTGAGGTATCTCCATTAAATCTTTAAATATTCACATTTCTGGGAGTTTATAAATCATCTTTTCTAATTGATATGATATTTTTTTTAAATCATTTATAGAATTGAAAATCGAGGCCGTCGGTTCCTCGCAATTTACTATTTGTCGAAATATAGATTTAGAATTTCTTTTTTAAATATTTTTTCTCCTAAATAAAGATGTTAGCTTTTTTTTTTTTGATTTATTTCTAATACATGAGGTTAATATTTATTGAAAAATTTTAGATTTCGAGCCATTATAGAAAAATTCCTAGTTGAACTACTTATTTTAATTAAACATTCATAATTTATTATTATCTTTTTCTCCCGATGAATATATTGATTTCTTTTTTACTCTCTCTCTCTCTCACTTTATATTAGCAGTTCATATTTATGTGGAGTACTCTAAATCTACCAAAAGGGAAGGAAAACGATTATAGTCACATTTTTGCGTTCGTAGAAATCAATATAAATTTATCTCTTTTAAATGAAAAGAGAAACCAAAGAAAAATTAAAACATGAAAGAGAATAATTCTACGGTAAAGAAATTTTTAGATGATTTGACAATTAATTCATTGAAATATTTGAAGGCAATTTGTATATTTGAGTTTTAAAAAAAGAATCGCCATATTTAGTGAAAAGAAATTTCTGTATAGAAAAAAAAAAACGAAACTCTTTTTTTAGCGAAAAGAAAAAGAAAAATACTTATTATGATCATTTGAAAACAGAGTTCAAATGATTTATTTATATTTTTAACTTTTAAGATATAAATGAGTAAGATAAGAAGAAAAGTGAAACGGTCTCAAAAATTTTAGTAAAAATACTTTTTTTTTTTTTTTTTTTTTTTTTTTTTCTCAGAGAGTTT